>JAAAKG020013368.1:0-20832 GCA_010014905.2 Druon quercuslanigerum | reverse complement strand
AGTTCAGACAGACAAAAGTCGTTATCCAATTTTAATTAATGCTAGCTAATTTTTATTCTTTGTAAATGTTCAAAAATGGTAATATTCCTTCATTGTAATATCGAAAATATATAGCTGTCAAATATAGTCGTGCAAGTCCAATGCGTGATACGCATGCGCTCGGACGATTTTAACATCTGAATGTGTTTCAGTTTAACATACAAATATTTTTGCGCCTATCATCTCAAAAAGATAGTAGATATTTGGCATGAATATCTGGATGTTAGGTGGGATAATCTTACCCTTTGAACATCTACATTTAAACATCCATTTTTCTCCGTGCAAACAGTTTCATTTTCAAGAGAGGATAAATCTTCAAACAAAATATGAATAATTTTCTACAAAAAAAGATTAATTTTGAACAAAATAGTGTGATTTTTAACCAAAGAGATGAGTTTTCAACAAAAATGGTTTATACTAAAAAAATGACGGAAAATGACGGAAACCAAGGTTAATATATAGTATTACATCAATCTTCTAGAAATAAATAGTTCTTTGTGCTTGAACGTAGAAAAACAACACGAAATGTTTATTATTCTGGTCGTAGTAACAGCAGATATAAGAAACACATTAATTGCATAATTCAAATAATTTTTTTTAAATAATTCAAAATTGAATGCATCATATTTACCAGTTAAGTTAAATGTGCGGAGATATAACAAAAACCCTGTGGAAAAAGTAATTTTCGTCATTTTGTTAGTGTAAAAATGGTTTTTAACAGTCAATTTAATGTTTTTAATGCGAATTCGCATAAACAATACGTTGATGGATAAAAAATGTGTAATAGTGATTATTCGTAAGAACTATAATTTCTTTTCTTTTCAATTGACTTTTCAATTGATTCAAAAATTCATAACTCGAAAATTATTGTTCCTGGGAAAAAATGGCAAGACGCCTTTTGTATGTAATTTTATTTAATCACCCTGAAAATATATAATAATTTCTTTTTATTTATTTTAAGCAATTGTTCATAAAAAATTGTTAATAACAAAATGCAAGCTTTTATAAATGAAATCATGGCCAGCGTCAGGACTACAAAACGTTTTTGTAAATTTTATTCAGAATCATCAATATTAGCTGTATCGTGTTGATACTCAACATTTCGGTTCCAAATAAGTAATTTTAAAGCGGATAGTTTAATTTTCTAGCAAATTGTTGAATTTTGAAGCCAAAAAGACCAATTTTCTATACAAAATGCAATTCAATTTTCAACTTGAAAATATAAATTTGCATCTATAAAACAAAAATTAATCTTTTTTATAGCAATAGAGCTTTAAACCAAATACACGAAAAAATTTGTACTTTGTCAAAAGTACGCGACCCTCACTTTGAGACTCGTTAAAAAAAAAGCGCAGAAAATTCTAGCCGGGTACGCGTGAAAGTTTAAAGTTTCCCGCGATGAACGATATGTATATTGATGTTCCAAAAACTGTTTTACGCTAGCGCTGATGTAAAACTGCATATTTTAAGCCATAAACCAACTCCCTATCATTATTTCTGTCCAAGGTAAGATTTTGCGGAAAACGGTCTGTAATTATCAAACAATTTGATATTTCGAAATTTTGAAAACTGCGTTGCATTCTAGACACCTTAAGGAGTGTCTGTGATTTTTTTCAAATTTTTTAAGACTTCCAGCTCGTTTTGGGAAGATTCGAAAGTCGAGGCTTAAAAAAAGTGCCTCCAAAACCTCGTTTATTGACACGTTTTGCAACAGCGCTAGCGTAACACAATTTTTTAGAACAACAATATACATATTATTCGACGCGGGAGACTTTAAGCTTTCACGTGATGAGCGCTCAAAGTAAGGGTTGCGTACTGAATTGAATTTAAAAAATTAAAAATTTAATTAAGATCCATTGAATTCAGCGGTTTTTATAAGGGAATTTAAAAGAATTGAAAAAACTGGGAAATGGTTGCAGATCTGAATTTATTAATGCGGTTAACTCTTTGATTCTTTTTTCAATTTTTAAAAGAAACGTAACTAAAGTGTGATTTTAATTTTAAAAAAGGGAATAAAAAGTTTTTTGAAAAAAATAACTAAAAGTGACCTGAGTGTATCAGCTCTGTTTATAGAAAATTCGAATCAAATTCAAAATGTATAATTTCATTCTACCTCAAACATGTATTTTTTTTTTATTAAATATCATAAAAATCTTGAAAATACGGTGTCGGATCAGGTTGCACATAGCAAGTCTCACTTGGTAAATGTGAAAAATAATCTGCTATTTTTAATAATTTTATGTAAATTTAAAACAATTGTGACATTTATATTTAATTTACTGGAAAATTAAAAATTTCACTTGCAGTTTCAAAATTCATCAAAATTAAACTACTAAAATTCTTACGTTAAAAGGTTAAACTTTGCGCTCAGTAATAACGATGCAAGACTTTCTATTTGAAACAATTTACTTTTAAACCGTTTAGTATCGAATATTTGATTTATAATTGCTTATTTTAAATAAACAGCCCTTATACTGCTAAATATTTAAAAACTGCCTTTGGTTTACTTGAAAAATTTCAATTCGCAATGGGTTAAAAATGGAATTTTTAAACCTGAAACAATATTTAAACATGTGTAATTTGAAATTGAATAAAAGAGTTTAATTATGAGTCTATTTACTTTAAATTATTTTAAAATTGCAAATAGCTTATAAAGTTTCAATCGAACGTTTACATTTGTTTAAATACTAAATCTGCCGTTCCAGCGCGATGGCTCCATTCAATTCCTAAATGAAAACATTCAGCAAAAATACTTTCAAAACTGACATTTTTAAATATTTTTGAATTTTAAGGTCTCTACTGCATTCAAAACATCTTTTAGGACACTCCAGATTAAAAAAAAAAATTTCCAACATATTCTTAGCTCTGGGCTCATGTGAAAGTTAAGGTGTGTGAGCAATGGGCCTCACATCAGCATTTTTACTTGTATTTTGTTAAATAACTCTGAACGAAATTTTTTTATGCAAATTAGAGAAACACCATTTTGTTCAGAAAAATTGGCGGATTCTTGTGATTGTTATAAGAATCTCCTCACATTTCTTCCTGCGGAGTAACTGCCTTCTAAAGTCTGGGGTCTTGATTTTTGCGGCGATATTAGCTCACGTGACTGATCCTCTTGCTTTGGTCTTCCAAACTTACTTCCTCACCCATTCTGTTGTCCTGTGCAACTTGTTTACAAAAGTCATTTTGATGAATAGAAACTCAATTGACCGTAAAATTGGCCACTCACGCCCTATTAGTAGACCGTCTGTAATCCAAATACAGGTTGGTCCCCATTTCGACCGGGACCACAAACTCTTTGAATTTCAAAGGAAGTCTAAGAACCTTCTGGTCATGCAGTCCTGGTAGAAATTGGAAGCAGGTTCAAGTGTTTCCAGATTACGATCTCAAATCTACCAGATAATTTTCACTTTTATAACTTTTGCTTAATTTAAAAAGTGAGTTTAAAAATTAAATGTATCTTGTATTATTTTATTAAGGTGGTACATGGACAATGCATAAAGGTTGAATTAAATGTAATTTATTAACTAAAATATGTAAAATTGTATCAACATTTGAATTGTTATGTGTACAAATAAAACTTTGAAAATTTGTTAGAGTTGGTAATAATTAAAATATTATATAATAAAAATATCAACTTTTTCAATTTGACCTGAACAAAAGCAAGAATTCATTTAATAACATAGTTTTATCTTGTATCTTATATTTCTTCTTATTTTAATAATGCATAAATATAATCATTAAAATATTAATATTAAAACAAGTACTTTTTCACGAATAATAAAATATAAATGATTTCCTAAACTTTCTGTATTAATTTATCATTTAAAAATTCTTGATTATTAATCATTAGGAAACAAGGAATATTATAAAATTACTCTTTCCCCAATTAAAAATTTAAAAAACTGTGTTATTTATTAACCAATTCATGCAATATTGGATTATTACACAATAGTTAAAAACTTCTCATAGTTATTTAATGAAAATGTATATTGTATAACAATTTACAAACATTTGCTGATTCCTTAAAATCTAATTTAAAATCTGACCCTCCTTACTTCCATCTTCATTCTGAAATCCTGAGACTCGAGTGTACAAAAGTAACTTCCGTGACTGAAGAACTTAATTGACCGTGAAATTTTGTCATCAATAGGGTCGGTTCTCGGCTACCTGTAACTCAAACCAAAATCGGAAAGACTCTTCTTCATTTCTGGAATCCTGGCCCGAATGTGGAGCATTTTGCTTTCAAAGTCTTCACTTCAACCCTTTTAAGCCTTGCCTTGGGTCTCGCTAAGATCATTTGCAATTAATTCTAAAGCAACCCAGAGCATCTAAGACGCAGGTGTATATGACTTTATGTAATAGTAAATTTTCTCAGCATCCGGACCAGAGAACTAATCCGATAGATGGCGCACAGTACTCTGTTGGCTGATTCGGGAATTTACTGTTCAAAATCACCTACAGGCTACCAATTCTTAACCGATTGTCAAATTTTTTTTAAGAAACGATCAGCAATAGTTGCGTGAGAGCTTCTATGAATTAAATTTTTTAATTGTTATCATGTTCTATTTTTATGTATAAATAAAGGAAGAGCGAAAATGAGACTTTTTTCAATTATTATTTTTTATCTTTAAATAAATAAGTTAATTTATCCCATATCGATGAGAATGAACTTTGAAGTATATGAATAATATAAATAATTAACAGAATATCGAATCTTATTGTTATAAACAAATTATATTAACAAAATATCAACATCGTGGACATTTTTCATGCAAACTATATTTGTAGTTTGTATAATTACTTAATTTTATCGACACGGACATATTTGATCATGACAAATTTTTGTCTGGTATAATTTTATTATTTTATAAACAAATTGTATAAACATATAAATAGTTTAGGAATTTATCGGCCAAAAGTAATCGTTTGCTTTCTTAGTACATGTAACTTATATTAGTGCGGTAATAATTCATGATAAAGTTTGGCCATTCGATATTCTTTGTTTATTTTATAAACAAATGTATATTTTGTCCATTTATTGAAGAAACTAATCGTTTTTCTTTCTGATTGACTTCAAATTATTTAAGTGATAATGTTATTGATGAAGGTTTCTCGTTTGAAATGTTTTATTTATATTATAGATAAATTTGATAAATAAGTGCATATTTTGGCCACTTATAGGCCTAAAGTAAACTTTTTTGTATTTTGAGATTGGAAAATAATCCATTTTTTCACAAAAAAGTAAATAATAAACTTTTTTCTTTCTTATCTTCTTAAAATTATATTAGTAGTGAGTTTTAGTGATTAGGATTTGTTGTTCGATATTATTTGTTTATTTTATAAACAATTGCATAGCAGAAAAAAAAGTTTTTTTTTATTATTGCCTTCAAATTATTTCACTGAAAATGATTTGTAATGTTCAAGAAGAATTAGCTTTCAAGTTGTTTGTAAATGGCCAAACTATGCATTTATTTATCAAATAAACAAATAATATCTTTACGAATTTGTTTTTAAAATTTGTATACGTAATGAACAAATAATGTCGAATATGACAATTACTCATAACTAATCACCACCACTTACATAATTGGAAGGCGTTAAGAATGAAGAACAAATAAATTCTGGCCATAAATGACCAAAATATGAATTTTTAATAAAATTTGTTATTATTTATAATTTAAAGCTGATTAAAAAGAAAGACGGTTACTTTATCTGTCTAATATAATTTAAAGGTCAATAAAAGCTATAATTAAGCAATTTTGACTTTCAAATATATACTGTACAAAACAAATATCCTCGATGTTCGTATTTTGTTAATATAATTTTTTTATAACAATTTGATTCGATATCCTGTTAATTATTTACATTCTGAAGATACTTCAAGAATCATTTTTAATTGAGAATGGTATTTATTCAATTAATTATTTCAAGATAAAGAATAATAATTAAAGAATGACTCCTTTTCGCTCTTTGTTTATTTGTGTCAAAAATAGATAATAATGGGAAAAAATGGAAAAATCTTATACATGAACGTTCGTATGCAACTTACTGTTCCTGTTCACTACTAAAACAATTTTTTAAATGATTTTGCAATAATTTGTAATATTTTTTATATCCATTTAAATCAGTAAATTATAATAGAAACTAACAGAAATTGATGCATGGACACAAATATTATAAGAATAGATTATTAAATCAAAAATTTTACTATTATAAACAAATTTTATAAACAAATACATATTTATAGAACTTTTATAGGATTAAATATTTTTTCTTCATGAAAAATAATCTTTAAATATACCAAAATATTATTTTACATCAAAAATTTTATTAGGCATAAGTATTAGTTATTTTTATTAACAAATTATATATACAATTTCATTATATTCGTGTGTTTTTACAGAACTTTTTTTTCACGAAGACTAGCTGCTGCGCATAATTGATATTATCTAGCTGATAAATTTTATTTTAAATAAGCAATAAAAATTGTCATTGATAAATAAATCTTTGTTGAAAAATATTTTTTTCCGGGAGAAAGTCATAAAATAATACATAACTTGAAAATGAAGATATTCCCAAATTTTGCGCGGAAATATTTTTTCTAGAAATCATAAGCGTATAACAGTAATTAATATTTCTAAAATCGTCACGGAAACAAGCGCAGCTGAGTAATGGTTAAATTAAATTTTTGGAAAATTATTCATGAGATATTAAATTTTAAGTTCTATACTATAATTTATTTTGTTGTTTCTATTAAATAATTGTTAGAATTTAAAAGTTTATAAATGTTCTAAGTTATATAAAATTGTTATTTCTATATCATTTTTGGCAACATTATGAATAAATTAAATATATAAATCTTCAGTGATGAATTTTGATTAAAAATAAAAAATATATGATTTAAATAAAATAATTAATAATAGAATATTTTCTATTAATATATCAGGGTGACGGTTTTAATCGAGGAAAAAAAATTGCCGGTCAGTGTCTGTTTTTTTTTCATATTTACAAAAAAAGATACGAACACTTGAAGCAAAGATTTTTTCATTTGACATTACGAAAACCGAAATGAAAATAAAACACTTAAAGTGGAACACTTAAAATTTTAAACTTTTAAAATTGAATTCAAAATTTTTTGTTATATAAACGCTTAGTAAATAAATAATTGTTTAAATTTTATAAATTGTACAGTTCAAACGTTTCAAAAAATATATAAATCCACGCTATCATTTTCAATTATCTATAAATTAAAGAACTAATATCAAAGAATTGATAGATTTTCAAAATTTTATACCATATTGTCTTGCGCCGCAATCTCTCAGAACTCCCAGTTTTTATGAGCGTATAGAAAATTCAGCATAGACCTAATAAAATAACTCTGATAATGATTTTCCTATAATCAATTTCGAACCTTTTTTGGCGACTATAAAAAAATCAGTGTAGAGAAAAATTGGAAGAAAATCAGTATAGAAATAAAGATGATTAGAATATTTTAAAAGTTATTGAGAAAGAAAATAGTGAAAGTACAAACGAATGATTTATTTATTTGAAGTATAAGATTTCAAAGAAGTTTAAAGGGATTTTAATGAATTTGAAAAGATTAAATGATATCAAAGACATTAAATTTATTTTTTAAAATTAATTTGATTTCCAGAAAGCTTCCATTATTTTAAGCAATTTCGTCAGATTTCTTAACAATTTCACCGAATTTTAAAGATTTCATCGGTTTCCAAAAGATTAAAAATATTTTCACTCGGATTTCAAGGAATTTCGAAAAACTTCAATGGATCTCAGAGGATTTTTGTGTTTTTCAAAACTGTTTAGGGATTTCAAAGAATGATCTAGGATTTCCAAATATTTCAAGGGATTTCTAATGAACTTTGGAATTTAAAGGTTTCTAGGGATTTAAACGGGTTTTAGAGGAATTTTATTAATAAATTTAATTTAAAGTATATTTCAGGGCTTTTAAATGATTTATACGTTTAAACTGGATTTTTACATTTTCTAGCGATTTTAGAGATTCAAGGGATGTTACAGATTTCTAATGATTTAAACGGGTTTCTAAAAGAGAACTTTAATGAATAAATTTAATTCAAAACATATACAAGGATTTTAAGATTTTAAGGGATTTTAAGGAATTCAAAAGAATTCTAAAAGATTTTAAGAGGTATACAAAATTACAAGTGACTTCAAAGAATTTGGTAAAATTTCCAAATATTTCAAGAGATTTCTAAAATGAACTTTAGAAAATAAACTAAATTAAATTTGATTGTAATTTCTAGACATTCTCAAGATTTCAAAGGATTTAAAAGTATTTTAAAACAATTTCATTAAATCTCCAAGAATTGTAAGCAATTTCAATGATTTCTAGGGATTTAATTTTTTTTTAAATCTTTAAAGAATAACTTTAATTTAAGGGATTCTAAAGGATTTCAAGAGATAATACTTTAATTCGAGTAGCGTTTCGCAGTAAGAAAAATTATGAATCAAGGTCAAGTTGGATGGTAAATTAAAGACAAAATTTATTTTTTGTTTCAAATATCCATCTAAAAATCCATTTTATTTTTCCTTGATCAAATCATTGAACTTACCATCCACCAAAATTTTAATTCGTCCGAATTTTCGAAAGTATTATAAATTATGCAGATCGATTCCTTAATCGTAAAACAAAGAAAAAAATCAAAACATCCTGATTCATCGAAAGAGGCAATTGACCCTGGGACCTTTCCCATACCCTCTTCGGCCTTCGCCATTCACTTCCATAAGAGCCGATTCTAGATTCTAGAATGCAGCAGGTTCTCCGTGAAGAAGAATTTTATCCTTCCCAGAATGGCAGGATTCAAGGACGTTCCCAACACGTTCGAAAGGTCAAATCTTGGAATTGAATTTTCCCCAAGGTCACACATCTGTGGAAGCACATGGCCTTCTCATAAATTTCTACGTAATCTTTCCATCTTCCACATGTGCCAAACTACCGAAACCCCATCATTGTACCCTTTATGTACATATAGGAGTTTATTTATGTATTTTTTATTATACGCTAAGATGTGGCAACCTGAGATAATCTTTCCTTTAAATAAGCTTAGGAATGACTTAAGAAGTCAGGACGTACGAGGGTGAGAAAAAAAGAAGAGCGTTAAATCCCCGGCATCCTCCATTCCTCCTCGACCAGTTGGTTATGGAAAAAGTCCAACCGCCTTCGAAGTCGAGGTTCCAGCGTGAGAACTTGGATTCCAGGGGGAATCTAACTTGAATGCATGCAACAGGGACATATAGAACTTGAGAAGGTGATCCCATAGTAATTGAGGATATAAGGGAAAATACTCAAATTGAGGTGTTTTATAGCACCAAAGCACGGCTTATTTTGAAGAAAATCAAACTGATATTGCAATTTATTTTTTAATTAATTTTGTTTAAAATGAGATGGGTATCAGTTTAGCCTAATTTTAAGACACATTTAGCATACCGGTTCGTTTGGGACGAAGTATGAGAGTTAATTTTTCAAATTTTGAATTGAATCCCGTTTCATTATTGAAATGTTGAACAGCAGCAGAATTAATTCATTTTCAACTAAATCATGATTTAGGAAACTTCATTTTGAACCGATCCTCGATCAATTGAGACTCCGGATTCAGGCCGCTCGAGTTGACCCCTGATGACTTAAAAATCAGTTTTCGAACATTTAACTTTTTAACACATTACTTTGTAGAAAATTGCATGGCGCATCTTTTTTCTCTAAGCAAAAAAGTTGTATCTTTTACTGTTTCTGTAAAAAATCAAAAAAACTTCATTTTTCAGACCAGCAAATTTACTATAAATATTTTCACTTCAACTTGCTCCGAAAGACAAATTTCTTTATATATTAGGATACAAATTTAATACCCTTTTATTCAAACTGTTTTTAAGATAATGTGCCATTTAAAATGTATTGATTTTGTTATATAAGAAAGTTATACTTTTTTTTGGCAATCGGTATCAAAAAAACGTTAGACAATTTTCAAACGCTTCGTTTATCGAGGAAATTTTGAATAAGCCCAAAGTTCCAGCAATAAGAATTCTTAGTAGGATATAATTAAGTTTTCTGAAAAGTTCTACCCTAAATGAATTATTCGTTAACAAAATAGGATCATTCAAATAGCAATGACCGAGCACGTGATGAGCGTTAACTTCGGAGCCCGGTTGCACCGCGCTATTTAGCCCGTTAGAATACAACTATATGTTTCTATACAATATTACAATGTCCCTGAAATAGATGTACATTAAAAACATAATGTAAACAAAAAGCGAGGGCATCTTCAATTCATTTTTAAGATTAGCTAGGAAAGTATTACACGTCTATAGAATTACACGTCTATATAGAATTTCGCAGTAATTTATGGAAAATGACCACATATATAATTAAACAAATTGCCGTAAACTACTCCAAATTCCGGAAATTCATAGAAACTTTTTAATTAAATCTCGGGTGATTTATCTTCTGTTTCTATATATTAACTGCAATATTATCATAAATTATCAAAAAAAGTTCATAGATGTCCGAAAATGTATAAAAAAGTTTAAAATGGAATTTCGGGCAATTAATGGTAAGTTACGATGTATAAATGTAAAATTGCCATAAATGCCCAAAAACTTCCATAAATTTCCAGATATTTATAGACACTTTTTAATTGAATTTTGAACAAATTATGGTATTATTATTATTATTACACCATTAAGCCGTTTCTCTTTCGGGGTAGGCGTGACTCACTCGGTAGGGAGGAGAGTAGGGTGAGGAAGGGGTTATAAAATTTCTTTTTTTTAGATTAGTTACCTAAAATTACCTTAAATTACCAGAACATTTCCGCAAATCAATAAAAATGTTTAAAATTGAATTTTGGGTAATTTATGGTAAATTACCATATTTAACTGGAAAATTACCATAAATTGAGAAAAATGTCTCGAAATTTAGACATTTTTATATTGAATTTTGGGTATTTTATTGTAAGTTACACTTAATTACCTGTAAATTTACCATTTACCGAAAAATTTTATGTATGTCCGGAAATTTATGAAAACGTTTAAAATTGAATTTCGGGTAATTTATGGTAAGTTACCATAGATTACCCTTGAAATTACCGTAAATCATCATATATACTGTATATTTATATCAAAACTCATGAATCAAACAATATTGTCTCCGTATATTGAATTTCTGGAGAAATTTTTCATACATAATATTCGTATGTAATTTTTCTCGTAAAAAAACTGAATTTTCAATCTGAAAATACGAAATTTCAGCAAAAAATAATAATTTTCAGAAAAATAGTTAAACCAGCAACCAAAGAAATGAATTTGTAACAAAAACATAAGTGATGGACAAAAAAAATTATTTCTTAACAAAGCGGATCACCAAAAATTTCAAACATTTTCAGTAGCATTTCTATCCAAGAAAAATGAAATTTCTACTAAAACAGATTAATTTTAGGTCAAAAATACAAATGAAAAAAAGTTGATTTTCATGCGAAAAAGATGTTATTTTGACTTTTCAACATCAAAATATACAAGTTTTAAACAAGAACTAAATTTTCTGCAAAAATTATACTTGAATTTTCAACCCAAAAAGACGATGTTTCAACGAAACAATTATTGAATTTTTAATAAAAAAGGATTACTTTTTGGAAAAAATTTAAAGAATTTTTATACAAATATTTGCATTTTTATTTAAGAAAGATGCAATTCCTAGTAAATTAGATAAATTTTTAAAATAAAAAGACAAATTTTTTAAAATATAAGGGAAATAAACTGCCAACAAGTGTAAGAGGGTCACTGCAAAACTTCATATTTAGTTTTCTCTGGTTTCCCATTGACCAAAGAAATTTTTAATTTTCCCTGACCATATTAATATTCAAAGGCCATGATAAACTTGTAACATTTTTAACCTCGAATCTCTTATAAACGAAATAAAACAATTTCAAATGTATTCTACTTGACAGTTTAAAGTTAAAGAAATTCCCCCCTACACAAAACATCACAAAATCTCTTATAATTTTTAGAAACCCCTTCAGAAGTTAAATAAAAATTTAGTAGTTTGGTGTAAGCGTCTGAAAAAGATCAAATTTTGTTGGGCTTCGAACTAAATCGAAGGAAATCAAGCTGCTATGAAACTTGATGTTTCAACTTTTGTTAAACGTGAACCAGTTCCGGTTCATTTTAATCCGAATCCCGGTTCATTTCCTCTCAGATAAGTTAATTTTTCCTCTAATGCTTCCATTTTAGCCCTGAAAGGGGCTCAACGGGCGTCTCACGAACGGTTTGGGAACGTCTGGCTTCACACCAAGCCATGGTGGGAAACGCCGTTGAGCTCAACAGTGGGTATGGGAAACATTGATGATTCCCAGGCAATGAATGTCTGACCATGGTAGACCCCTACGTAACTCGTAGCGTAACCTACGTAAACGCGCGTTTCGTGCATATCCGAATACGCTCGAGTGTTCACGTACATTGTAGATTCTACATTCTATATGCATAATTGCTCTGAATTGCAAAATGCTCGCACATTACTTTTAAACACCGGCAGTCACGTGTCGTGTCACTAACAGGGTCAAAGGAAATGTCAAATTAATCTCCACTTCTATATACCAACGTTTAAAACGGCTCAGATTATATCTGCAATGCTGTCAATTACATTTATTTTTGGCAGAAAATTTATACCTACACGGAGAGACTTTTGATATCAATATTTGGGTTATTCTATAACTATAATTAAAATAAAATAAAAGAATTTAGGGATAATTGAGGTGCTGTTATAAAGATTCATACTATAATAAGAGATGATCGTATTTCTGTACGTATTATTATAAACTTGACCGAGCAAGAATTAGTATTGATGTTTAGAAATAGTCTTATCTACTGTTTGAAAATTTTAAGTGTGAAAAATTGATAATGGTCAATAACAAGTTTTGTACAAAATATCGTGAAAGTAAGTATTTTAAATAACACAAGTTATAAGAAATGTACGAAATTCTAATATTTTTAAATAAGAATGTGTATTGAAATGCGAGTCACTAGTAATATCCGCAACTGGGATTTGCGAAAATTATGAAAGACTATACTAAAAACGCCCGAAGGATTCCGAGCTCTTCCGCCTACTATAGCTGAGTCTGTGACCAGAGACGACTAAAGACAACCCAGTGTCTTACGCATTGTGAGCTTCGGTGATAGCAAGCATTACGATTTTGTTGTCTGTCTTTTTTTTTGTGCATTAAAAGTGTCCATGCACCCTAAGCTTCAAAATGTAGTGGTAGGTTTTTTCAAATTAAACATGGCAGCATCCAATATGGCGGCTTAAATTAAAAATTTTGTTGATTTTCGATACATTTACCTGCATTAACATTTTTTTTAATTTCGATAAAAATTAGTATATGGGTTTTTTTTGGGTCGATAATTATGAATCTGCTATCAGTTTTTTTTAATCAAGATGGTGGATCTAATATGGCTGCCAAAAATTTCAAAAAATTGTTCAATTTTCATGAAAAGATTCAAATGACAAAAAAAACGTTATTCTTAAGCAGATAAAACATTTATTTTCACGCCTAGCAATAAAATCGATAACATAAGTAAATTACATGAAACTGTAACACAGTAGAATCAAAACAAAAACGTCCAAATTTCAAAAGATGTGGTTCAAAGACACAGGAAATCTGTAAGTATATTCATGCACACCCTACTTTTCAATTTTTCAGAAATAAGTTAGAATCTTATACTAAGTTTTCGGATTATTGATGATAAAAGGTTTTATTATAAAAAAATTAATAAATATAAACAAATTTGAAAAATTTCAAAAAATTAAAAAAAAAGAAGAGGCTTTCTTTATTGCGTTTACCACCTAGTGGTTAAAGCCGGGCAACGGTACATAATATATGTTGGCTAAGAAACGCGACCCATCACCTCCCAAATTCATAATTCCATAAAAATTGAAAATGTTTGGCAGCCATATTGGATCCACCATCTTGAATTTTTAACATCTGATAACAGAATCGTAATCAGTGATCCGTAAAACCCTCTTGTACGAATTTTCATGAAAACTGAACCATTTTTTGACATTTTTGGCAGCCATATTAGATCCGCCATCTTGAATTTTAAAAACCTGATAGCAGATTCGTAATCAGCAACCCAAAAAAAATCCTATACGAATTTTCATGCAAATTTAACCATTTTTTGACATTTTTGGCAGCCATATTAGATTTGCCATCTTGAATTTTAAAAACCTGAAAGCAGATTCTCAATCAGCGACCCAAAAAAACTATTTTGCACTAATTTTTATCAAATATGAAAAAAATGGTTAGTGCAGGAAAAAGTACCGTAAAATTAAGAAAAATGTAGAATTTAAGCCGCCATATTGGATGCCGCCATGTTTAATTTGAAAAAAATTTTCTACCAAAAAGATGAATTTTCAATGCAAAATCACGAATTTTCTACGAAAAAGTATAACTTATTTGACAAAATAGTTAAACTTTTAACTTGCAAAGATGAATTTTCACGCCAAACAGATGAATTTTTTTCGAAGACAGTTTAGTTTTTAAGAAGAAAGTTTCTTTTTAAATAAAAAAGGTAACTTTCTGACCAAAAAAAGATGAATTTTCAGTACAAAAGGACGAATTTGCTATTACATTTCTAAAGAAAAAAGATAAATTTAAACAAAAAATTTATTTTTTAATAAGAAATATAACTTTTTGTCCAAAAAAGATGAATTTTCAATCCATGAAGACGAATTTTCTATTTAAAAAAGTTTAATTTCTGATGAAACAGATCATTTTTTAATCAGAAATATGACTTTGACCAAAGAATTTTAATTTTTCAATTCAAAAGAACAAATTTCCTCTTCAAAACAGTTTAATTCCCGGCAAAAAGATGAATTTTAAGAAAAAGTTCATTTTCAAATAAGAAAGATGAATTTTTAGTTTAAAAAATAAGAAATTTTATTTCACTTCTTTCAAAGCACTATACTAATTTTCGCTATTCGAATCCATTACAAAATTTATAATACTGCGATTTCGAAATACTTTAACTTTTTGTATGTAAGAGTCTAATATTCTTTCGATTTATTCTAATCAGAGATATTAGTCTGGCATTTTCATAGTCACTATTTGACTTTTTCTAACCGTACCTCGATTATCCCTAAATTTGTATATTTTATTTCAATTATGGATATGCGATAAAAGAAATATTAATACCAAAAGTCTCTCCGTGTATATCTATTCAATTTTAGGGACTGAACAGCTTCGGATTTTTTTTTTAATAAAAAAAAAATATAGGAGTGTTGTATGAGGGCAGAGTGGAGAAGATTGCCCTAAGAATCTGAGATAGGCTCTTTCTTCCTAGCCATCTTACCGGTCTTAAGCCATCTTCTCCAATCTTCTGTGTTCCTGATGCTTCTAAACACTTGGCTTGATTTAACCCTAACCTTTCTAGCGTTCAAAGGTCTCCGAAGTACATCTATCATTATTCTCCATCCTCAGCTTTTACAAAAAAGAATCAGCTGAATAAATATAAAAAATTTCAAAGAAAAAAAAAGCTGTCTAACATATCTGAAGAATATCTTGACAAGGCAACAAAAGGAGACAAAAAATCAAACAAGAAGCTAGATTAGACAAGTCTTTTTTTCAACTCTACTGTCTACATTTTTACAGGGGGTGATAGAATTTAATCTCTTAAAATTTAATTAGTTTCTTAAACAAAAAGCAATTACTAAAATAGCAAACTGATGGCAGAACTTGGTGAGGAAATTGAAAATGAAACTTTTTAATGATATCGTCAATTTACGAAGGGGTAGTAAACAGGTTTTCAAAGCCACGTGTTCTCCAGAGTCTATATAGAGAGTTTAGAGTCTAGACAGACTGGAGACGCTTGTGAATTGTGATCGGATCTCGAAAATCGTGGGAAGACACGTGCGAGCCGTCGACTTTCCCAGCCTCCGATAATTCGATAAAAAAGCGAGATTCGAATGGTCACCACCCGGAGAAGGCCACGGGAACCAAAGCGTGAGAAGATACCAAACTTGGGACCAACTTTGGTGTCCGAGCTACCAGGCGATCAGAAACTCGACACAAGTCACCGAAGAAACGCAAGCTTCATCCCCTCCCCTTTCATTCTTCGCAAAACAAAACTCCTACCTAGCAAAAACAAAATCGAGAAAAAATAATTCTCGTCTTTGTATTTGTTCGTAAAAGATTGAATTTAGAACAATTTTCTAAACTGGTTCTATACAATTTCTCTGATAAGCTCTGAGCATCCTCAACTATGCGCTTGAGTTCCAAATTTCTAAATTAATTCTTCTTAAGAAAAAAAGTCCTGAATTTGGTTTAACTAAATGTCTTTTTTTAAAGATCATTATCATCTTACTCCCACTTTTTTGGAGACGTGTCACCTTTCATGCAATTATAAATTTTATTTGTAGCATAACTACCATTAGAATGATTTAAATTTATTCCTACATCTTTCATTTTCTGTATACTTTAAAATTCACATAAATATATTTTATGTAAAATAATGTAGACTACAAAAAAAAATCGACTGGTCGCATCATTTAATCTACATTCTGGACTCGCCAGTGACACGCCTCTGAGAGCCTGAGAGGTGTCTGCATATTTCCCAAGATCTAATTCTAGGTATCCAAGTCATCTGAGGAATTCTCTTCTTTTCTTAAGATATGGAGAGATCACGGCTCTCCCACAGAGTTGTTTCTTTGCGGTGAGACAAGCGTGGGATAATTTGGAATTCTGAGTGCAGAAACTGATTTGGTTCAGTACTTCAGTAGTAGGCGCCTAGACCAGGGAAAGAGTTGATTCGTTTTATCACATACAGACTATATAGGTATTGTTTTTCAGATTGAAGCACACAGCTTTTTCCCACGAGAGTCTACACAAGCTGCGCCATTCTGATTGGCTCTTGACTACTCGTGAGAATCTTCACAGCTTCAGGGGAAATTGATTCCCAGGTCGACTAGGAGACTAGACCGAAGAAGTTGGTTCCAACTCTTTCAGCAATCTACCCCTCAGTTCCTTTCGACTTTACCAAATTATACTCTTCAAGAATTTTGCGAAAATTGCTGCTCTAAAGTACAAATTTTTGTTTTTAAATCGTTTTATTTTTATAGTTTAATTCGAAAATTTCCTGAAAATAATATATTATTCTTGTTTGGGAGACAAATTTTTCATTCAAATAAAAATTCGTGTAAAAGTTGTTTATATTTTTCAGTATATTTCTTAACAATTTTTTTAATAGAGGAATTCTCAACATTCAAACATTCCCCTGCCCTCAATCCGTGACGTCATTACTGGATGATGCCTAAACTCAAAAATTTGAAAAGACTAGGAACAACAGCCTTCTGAAAACTTAATTGAAATTTAACAGTTTCAGTTCAATAATTGACGATAAAAAATATTCCAAAAACTATTAAGAATTTATACAAGAAAAATTGTTTATTTTCAATGCACATTTTTTAGTATTATTTATGCTTTTAAAAACGCTGACTATTTTCAGAAATGTGCACAAACATATTTAGATTCAGAAAATAGGAAAAAATTGTTCCTGATAGGTTAGCCAGCATCTGACGAGGACCCGAAAATGAAGAGAAAATTTATTTTTTAGATTTCATTTTTTAAACTTTTAAACACCCTGGCTCTTTTTGGAAACGAGAAAAAAATATTTGGATGACACTTGGATTTTTTCAAATGATAATTTGTTGCTATTAGTACTTATAACACCCACACATTTGATCAAACAAATTCTTTCTACCCCATTTAAAAAAAGTAACCCGAAATCCTCCATTTTCTATGTAAAAAATATTAAAAATAACTTGAAACTTCCTTAACCCTAAAATCTCTATAGAGAATAAGAGAATTTTTAATCGTAAAAAAAATTCAGACCTTAAAGAGTTAAATTGTAATTCATTAAAATTCTTGACTACTTTCCAGTTTATGATTGTTAAAATCAAAAGATGTATATAAAAAATGGTTAACAAATAAATCAGAGAGTAAATTATTTATATAGTTATAAATCCTCATGTCTCTCTAGGCTCATGTAGTCGTAAAATAAACAAGTAATAAAACTAGACAGCGCCAAGATTGCGCCAGACGATCATTAAATGCGGCAAATAATTTGGATTTATTGAGGAAAAATCTTGCATACAGTGTCCAGACTCTCGCTCAAGAATGTAAATAAGGGTTTTATCAGACACTGGCCAGTTTTCCCTATTTCTAGTGAGATACCTATATATTTTTTTAAATATCCGAGTGTGACAAAAGTGAAGATTTTCCTATTATATATATTCTTACCCGACCTGCGGAAAAATTCCCAAGGAAAAAATACACCAAACTCTCGCTTTCAGTCACCCCGGTCTCAGTCATCCTAGAACTACTGGCTCATGCAGTTTCTCAGGGGAGTAGGGCGAAAGCGGTTGCGACATTATACATACAAATATATATTCCAATTGGAAACGAGCCAGACGGCCATCACTGTTTAAGTTTCTATACCCTCGAAATCAGTCCAAGGCCATTTGAAGGCAATCCTCGATACTTGACTGAAAGAGAGAGTTTAGTGTATTTATGTCAATATATTTTTATTTTCTTATTCTGAATTCCTGTAGGTAGTTTAGACATAACTAGCTAATTTTTCACAAATTATAAACAAATTGTGTTGATCGACATTTAGGAATTGTTATACTATTGAAAACTTGTCATCACCAGATCTGGGCAAAACCAGGCTGCCAAGGTGATGACAAAAGTACTCGTTTTGAAAGATAGTGTTCATTTTTCTTCTTTTGTATCAATTTGGGCACCCGGGCTATTTTTAAAAACTTACAAATGTTGATTATATAGAAAACTGATTGTGACTTGATTTGGGCCAGATTGATGACGTCAGAGAGAATAAACGTGTGATTTTAGAAGTGAATAAAAACATTCTTTTTTCCCCTTAGCACATAATATGCTATCATCGAATGTCATGAAAATCAGAGACAGAATCATGAACTGATGTTCTCATTAATCTCCTTGAACCCTCTTTATTCAAAACCTCAAGTCAGGGAGGGAGGGGCCGGGCCGTCCCTTGGGCTTAAACGACTCTGCCATACAAGTCGCTAGCGCAGCGTGATAGCGTGATTATTTATTGTTATTAGACACCGGAATAAGAAAAATGCGTCCCTCGAAGAGAGCCTACTACCTACATCGACGCCTATCATGCTCACATGGTCGTCACGTGGAGCCCGGCGCGATAAGCGTCAAGCTTTACGATGGGATTAAACTCGATACAAGTCGGGGTCCCGGCGCTGATCTTCGACTCGAGGGTTAAACGTTACGGCGGAAGGGCGAGAGGTGAGGGAGGAGATAAGATTCTGGCATACCGAGTTTGGACGACGACAGCCTCTTCCCAGCCAATTAAAGTGTTCCCACGGGATCGCACCGTGGGAGAGACTCCGGGAACGCGAGAAATCGAAACCCCGAAGAGCCAGGACCTCATGTTGGCCCAAGAAGTGGTCCGAGCCGTTGAGCCACGGCTGAGCCATGACCAACGGTCGGACACTTATTTTCCCACGGGCAAGGCCGGGCAAGAGGCCGAAGCATGGAACGGAGGCTCGGATGAGAAGTCTGCACAACCCGCGTGAGAACCGCGCGAGGGCGCGTGGGAAAACCGCGAAGGCGCATGGCGCTTCGTGGATCAGGAGTGCACAACCGTTGAGGAGGTTCCAAACGAGCTCGCGTTCCGGCACTCGGAGGCTCAACCACCCCCTATGTACTCCGTCTCCAATGGTCCCTCGAAAGCCATGGCCAAGTCCGATCTACGCATGTTGGCTAAATTCGTTTCAACTTGTTTCATTTTCCAGAGTGGTCCGTCCTGCTTCACTGTGATACTGGGAAATGAACGGGAATCTTTGCTAGATTTAATAGGAAAGTCATTTTTGGGGATGATTTCACTGGATAAGATTGGATAAAATCCTTTACAAACCGTGAATTTAATTTGTATGAATCTTATTGATGAAAGTTCTAAAAAAAAGTTTGAAGTACCTAGAAATCTTTGAAGTGCTGGTAATCCTTTGAAAGATTTGAAAATCCTACAAAATTCTTTTAAACTCCTTGACATCTTTAAAAAAAGTCAAAATCGCCTCAAAATTTCTTGAAGTGTTTCAAAATTCCTTGATATCCGTGGAAGTATTTTTAATCTCTTACAAACTTTCGTTTGTTTGAGAAATTTTTTGAGTTTGATTTCCTACCCATGTAGACATTCCGATCGGGGTTTAGTAGGGCCCTGGATAGATTTCCCTATTTCTAATCGGGCGATAGTCGGGGAAAATGGAGAGGGCCTGAATAGTTATGTGACGCTCTTTTAGCCAGGTTTTATCTAGAACTTCTGAGCAGGCCCTAACTAGAGTGCCCTGTTATCGCCCGACGATGAGTAGGGCCCCGTCTAGACCCTTTCTATTAGCTGATGAATTTTTGAGTTGAATATTTAATTGATATGACAAAAAAGTATTTGAAAGATAAATATTAATTGATTGCGATTATTTTCACTTTGTATGTTAATGGTCCTATTTCGAGTGAATACATATATAACATTTTTAAACATTATATTACAAATAAAATTTCTAACGCTACAGAGTATCGAACACCTACAATTATACCTAAATCTTCCTACTAGTCGGGAGTCTTAACCATTACGCTAAACCTTTGAGTTGATAGTCGATCCCGTGCAGAAATTGCCAAATATCTGCCTTATTTCCGACTTGGGCCAGATCGGGCACACGATTTTGTGGATTTT
>JAAAKG020013357.1:0-20833 GCA_010014905.2 Druon quercuslanigerum | reverse complement strand
TATAAAAGGAATGGCATAAATTTACAAACTGAAATGGGAAATTTTGATAACACGTATCTAAGTATTTTAAATATTAATTTAAATTTTAATTCTGAATCCAAAAACTTCATTGACAGTTTATTCGACATTATAAGTAAATTTGTATGTAAATTTGATTGTATCATTAAAGTTAGACTACAGTAACAAAAAAATATTTCTTAATTACTAGTGATTAAGAAATAATATTTTTCGATTGGAAAATGGAAAAATAACACTGTCACAAACATGGATTAAAATTGTCAACAAAATTTCATAATGACTAAACTGTTACTACAATGTTGAAAAAAAAAAATTTTAGCAACAAAATTTTGTAACCTGAAGAAGGTACAAAAAAGTAGCCGAAACATTGTCATAAACTAATTCTTAGTAATAAATGATCGTATGACCGAAGATTTAAACTTGGAATTTTAATGTCAATGTTGCACTGAGTTTCCATAAATTTTGTATTTTTTTTTACTTTCTCTATTTCTGATGTGCTTATGGTGGACCCTCACCGGGTGTTTTATATATGTTTTGGATAGGTTTATGATTTATTTTTTATGATTAAAAAAAAAAATTTTGAATTGATAATTGAGTGCCGAAACGTTGGTGTTATTTTTTGACAGATATTTTTGTTATGGTTTAATAATAATAAGAATAAAAAGACGAAATAAATAAAAAAAGAAAAGGAAGGGGATTTGTTAGGTTACCTTCTCATTTTTCTTTTCACTTTTTTATTTTTGTCCAAAACGTAAAATTTTTATCTTTTCTTTTTTACGAGAAAAAAGTTTTTTTCTTTATCTTTTTTCAAATTTTAATAGGAACATTATATGGTGTTTGTAGAAATTTGGTCGTTGGGTTCTTGGTTTTATTTTCAAGAGCTCTGCACGAAAATAAAATTTTACAGGATAAATAAATAAATTTTTCTACCTTTCCCCTGATAATTACTCAACCATTTCCAAAATAAAATTTGTTGAACTCAATGGTTCTTTAAATAGAACATCTTTCTGATGATAATTGAGTAGTTCTAAGGAAAATTGAAAATTTTCGTGAGACTTTAATAGACTATTTTTTCGTTCAAAAATATCCAGAGCTTTCAATTTTGGTCCGATTTAAAATTTTTTTGAAATTAACCCTTTAGTTTAGATATTTTGTCAAAAAAATGGTTAATAACAGTGGTGACTGTTAACTTTTATAATATTTTTGTGACTAGCAGTCATTCGTCCAATAGCTTAAAACATTTCCAGTAAAAAAAAAATTCTGTACGAAAGGGCAAAAACTTTGAATCTGCTTTATTTACTTTCTTTATAAAAATTTAAATTTTGTCAAATATTAATTAATATTTATTATTTTAAGGAATACCTGAAGTCGTTCTGGCTATTTTAGGAAATTATAATTTGAAGAAAATCTCAAGTTTTAATATTTTGCCACAAGAATTGTTTATAACAATGGTTATTATAAACTTTAAAATTAGTTTTGTAATTAAATGCGATTCCTACATGAAATAATAAACAAATTATTTGTACACTATGAGTCCCTAAACATTCATTTAAGACAATATACAGTTTTTTTTATCAGTTACATATTAAAAAATTATTAATAAACAAATAAAGAAGACAAAAATTTGCAGCTCTTCAGAATTTAATGAACTTTAATTTTTTTATTTCAAAATCGATCCAAAATTTAATGTTCTGTGAATTTTTAACGAAAAAAGTGCATTTCCTCCGACTGTGTGTCGTGGCAACTTCCTCACCTGAAATTTCGCAGGGTTGTGCAAATTTTTTTTTCTAATTTTATATATTTTATAGCGGAAAAAGAAATTTATCCGAAATCCGCTGTCATTCTCATAATTAAAAATTTTTTTTTTTCAAGAAAGAAAAAAAAATTTTGTCCCCTGATATAGTTAAGTATCAAAATTTTTTTAAATTAGAATTAGAACCGTCCCTGCAGTGGAAAAGATTTTTAGAAGAAAGCACAATATTTCTTAAACTGTAATTTTTTGTTTAAATATGTAATTTTTTTTTAGAAAAAATTTAATAAAAAAAAATTAGCAATGAAGTACAAGCTCCTACAATTAAAACATTGTTATAACTTTTTAGTAATATTTTTTACTTTGTTTTAAAAATCTGCAAGGTATTACAAAGAACTACAGAATTTTATATTTTTTAAATTTGGGTATTTGACGTCATAAAAGAAATTTATGTCAGGTAAATTATTGTTTAAAATTACAAATCTTTACAGAAAAATTGTCTCAAAGGTTTAAATATTTGGAAAATATAGTAAAAATTACGTTCACTCAATAAAAGTCTGGTTAAATCAGACCATAATTCTGGTTAAATATGCGCTTACTATTTTTTCTGGTTAAATTAACCAAATTTTTTTTGAGTTTTGTTTATGCTGGTGGTTTATTCCAGAAACTAAAAAATTTAAACAAAAAATTATAAATTTTTTGAACAATACATACATTGAACAGTAGTTCGATTATAGAAAATTAAAAAATAATTGACTTTTGAGGAATTTTTTTAATGTTCCCAAAATTAACAAAGTTACAGATTTTAACGTTAAAAATAAAAAATTTTAATTTAAAAGCTTTATTAATTAAAAAATGTAAGGGCTTGATTTAAACTTTATAAACTATTCCTAATTTAAAAATAATTTGAAAAATTAAATGCCCTTTTTCAATTCTAGATTCTATTCGAATATTGTTTTAATCTAAAATATTCCATTTTTAACCCGTTTAAATTTGATATTTTTATTTAAGCAATATATTTTTGTGAATATTTAGCAATTTGCTACTTTTTATTTAAAATGAGCAATTATAAATCAAATATTAATAACTAAATAATTTTTAACTGAATTATTTGAAGTAGAAAGCCTTGAATCGTTAATATTTTAAATTTTTAGATTAAAAATTTGAATGCTATAATTTTAATTGTTTCATTTAACAAAATTTTAATATGTGAGTGAAATTATTGAATTTTGATGTAGGAATGATAATTAAAGAATTATAAAATGTTTTAAATTAATAAAAAATATGTATCGAAATTCCTAGTAAAACTAAAAATAATTTTTTGTCTAAAAAAGTAATTTCAAAATAATATTTAATAAGGTCTCCAAAATTTCAAAAAAAAAAAGAATCTGGATGATTTTAAGAAATTTTTTTTTTATTTGCATGATTTTTACAAAATGTAGGCAAAATTCGAGTTCTAAGATAATAAAATTATTATTTGATATCTTGAAAATTTTTAAATACTTTTTTAAAAGAATTTCTCAATAAAATATTTGAAATTATTTTAAAACTAATTTTATTGTAAAAAATAATATTTCTAGATTAAAATTGCCTAATGTGATATAATTTTGAATAGCTATAAATTTTTTATTCATTCTTCAATTTATAGCATTGAAAATAATAGTGTGGATTTCAATTTTTTTTTAAATATTTTAACTCTAAAATATATAAAGGTTAAATTTTTTTCAGTTTAGCGACTTTTATTTTTAAAAATTCTAAATTGAAAAGTTTTGAAAGCTTTTATTTTCAACACAAACATTATTCAGCGTTTCAATTACTATTTTTTTAAGCTTGAATTTTAAAGTTAAAAATTTTAAAAATATTCCACTTTGAGTATTTTAATTTGCGGTTCAGTTTTTCTAACTTCAAAAAACAATTTGTATCTTCAAGTGTTTAAATCTTTTTATTTCAATGACTGTGATCAATTCTTTTTTAACTGTTTCATTTTTATTTGCAGTCAAAAAGTCTTTTAATATTTTACGATTTCTGTCAAGTTTAAACATGAAATATTTTTTTTCATAGTGGTAATAAACATTTTTTAATTTAAAATTTTTTTATTTTTAATAATAATAAAAAAGAAAATAAACAATTTTCATTTAAAAAAAATTTTATCTTCACTTTTTGGCTAAAACTGTAAATTCCTGTAGATACTGGTAGTTTATGCAAAAAATGTACAAATTTAAACAAAAAAATGTAAAATTTTACAAGCAAGACACACGCATTAAAAATTGTTATAATAATATTTTAATTATTATTATAACGATTATTGAAAATTTAATAATAATTGATTTTATAGGACGATTTTGAATCTGCCCAAAATGAACAAAGTTACAGATTTTAACGATAAAAATACAAATTTTTCATTTTCAAAAGGCTCAATAGTTGAAAAATTTAAGCGTTAGATTGAAACTTTATTAACCCTTTTTAATTTAAAAATAATTTGAAAATCAAATTCTCTTTTACAATTCCAGATCCCATTCGAATATTATTTCAACCTAAAATATTCTATTTTTAACCCATTTAATTTTGATCATTTTAATTAAGGAAAACATTTTTTTGAAGATTAAGCAATATTTGACTTTTTAATCAAAAATAAGCAATTATAAATGAAATATTAAAAACAAAATTTTAAACTGAATTATTTGAAGTAGAAAGCCTTGAATCGTTTATATTTCAAACTTTTAGATTAAAATTTTGATTGTTACAATTTTAATTTCTCTATTTAACAAACTTTTAATATGCAAGTGAAATTATTGAATTTTGATGCAGAAATAATAAATAAAAAATTATCAATTTGAAAAATTGATTTGAAAATTTTAGTTAGTTTAAGAGACATTTATAGATTTTGAGAATATCCAAACCTAATTTAAAAGTGGAAAAGATTTCTAAATAAATTTTTAAAGATTTATAACGGTATTCAAAGGTTTTAAGAAAATAAAAAAAGGTCATACGTTTTTTGGAAAAACTTTAAATGATTTCTTTATTTTGAAAAATTAATTTTAAAGAAATATATTAGTTAAAATCTAATAAAAAAATGGCAACTGAACGATGATTAATTTTTAAAATAATCGAGTAAATATAAAATAAAATTTAAAACACAATGTAGATTTTTGAAGATGTCAAAGACGAAATTTATAAGCCATTTTAGCATTTTCAAAGATTTTAAGTGAATAAAAAATATGTATCAAAATTTGTTAAAAAAACTCACAATAATTTTCTTTTTTTAGAAAAATTAATTTTAACATAATATTTAATAAGATTTTCAAATTTTTTATAAATGAATCAGGATGACTTAGAGATATTTTTTTTTAATTTTGCAGGATTTTAAGAAAATTGTAGGAATAGTAGAAGGTTCCAAGATAATAAAATTATCAATAAATATGACTTATTTAGATTTAAATTTATTTAAATTTATTTTAAAAGTTTTAAATTCAAAAGTATTCTACTTTAAGCATTTTAATTTAAATTTCAGTTTTTCTAACTACGAAAAACAATTTGTGTCTTCAATTGTTCAAATCTTTTTATTTCAATGAGTGTCATCAATTATTTTTTAATTGTTTAATTTTTATTTTCAGTCAAAAAGTCTTTTAATATTTTACGATTTCTTTCAAGTTTGAACATAGAAGATTTTTCGAAATAGTGAAGCTGTATACTTTTTAACTTAAAATTGTCTACTTTTAAAATAATAATAATAATAATAATAAACAATTTTAATATAAAAAAAAAATTATCTCAACTTTTTGGCTGAAAAACCTGTAAATTCCTATAGATACTGGTAGTTTATTCTAAACATGTACAAATTTAAACAAAAAAATATAAATTTTTACAAGCAAGACGCACGCATTGAACAGAAGTTTCATTATTGAAAATTTAACAATAATTAATTTTACAGGACGATTTTGAATTTTCCAAAAATTAAGAAAGTTACAGATTTGAACGCTAAAAATACAAATTTTTTAATTTGAAAGCCTCAATGGTTTAAAAATGTAAGCATTCGATTGAAACTTTATTAAAAATTCTTAATTCGAAAATAATTTGAAAAATAGAATGTTTTTTTACAATTCCAGATCCTATTCGAATATTGCTTTCATCTAAAATATTCCATTTTCAATCCATTTAATTTTGATAATTTTAATTAACAATTTTAAATTGATTTATTTGAAGTAGAAAGCTTTGAATCTTGAATATTTTAAACTTTTAGATTAAAATTTTTATCGTTACAAGTTTAATTGTTCTATTTAACGAACTTTTAATATGTAAGTGAAATTATTGAATTTTGATGCAGAAATAATAACTGAAAAATTATCCATTTGGAAAAAATTGTAGTTAGTTGAAGAGAGATTTACAGATTTTGAGAATATACAATCTTAATTTAAAAGTGGAAAAGATTTCTCCATGAAATTTTTTAATATTCTTAAAGATATTCAAAGGTTTTGAGAAAATAAAAAAAATGTCATAAGTTTTTTTGAAAAATTAAAAATTATTGCTTTATTTAGAAAAATAAATGTTAAAAAAATATATTATTTAAAATGTAAATATAAATGGCAATTAAACAATTATTAATTTGGATAATAATCGAGTAAGTATAAAATATATTTAGAAGATTTTAGAAGATTCCAAAACAATTTAGTACGTGGAAAGATTTTAAATAAATAAAAAATATGTATCAAAATTCGTCGAAAAACTGATAATAATTTCTTTCTTTTAAAAAATTAATTTAAAAATAATATTTAATAAGATTTCCAAATTTTTCATAAATAAATCTGGATCATTTATAGATATTTGGTTTAATTTTGCAGGATTTAAAAAAAATTCTAGGAATAATTCAAGGTTCCAAGTTAATAAAATTATTATTAGATATTATTTATTTCAATTTATTTTTAATGCTTTAAATTTAAAAATATTTTACATGGAGTGTTTTAATTTAGGTTTCAGTTCTTATAACTTCAAATCAAAAATTTTCTTCTGCAAGAGTTCAAATCTTTTAACTTCAATGACCATGATCAATTCTTTCTAAATTGTTTAACTTTTATTTGAGGTCAAAAAGGTTTTCTTTCTCGACCTAGGATGACAAATATTATAATAATAAAATATATATGTTACAACAAAAGTATAAAATCCGGAAATATATATAATCCCTAGGAATTATATATAATGCCTAACAGAGTCCAGGCAAAGTATGCAATAGTTTCTATTATACAGATTGCATAGGCATTATATATAATTCCCAGAGGAGACCTTTTTTTGAACTTTCCTTGCTTTGGTGATTTCAAAGATATCAAGATATATTTTCTTAATAATTCATAGGGAGATGTAGTTAAAAAAAGAGCGAATGTAAGATTTTAACAAGATTTTGTATTTTTCTATAACAAATGTGAAAACTCAATTTTTGAAAAAAATCGACTTTTGAGTTTCTTTAAATTCTTTTTAAATATAACTCACAATGTGCTTTAACAGCCTTGTAAAGTTAGGGTTTTCCAAAATTTTAAACTTATTTTAAACTTTTTAATTAGTGTGAGCCTATAATTAATTCAAGCAGCCAAACATAATTGTTTATGCAATTGAGTATTGTTTTTAATAATTGGTTTTAGTCATTGTATTTTTAATAATTAATTAAATGGTCAGGAACCATGAGGGGCTAACCCTTATTCAGAAAATTTTTCAGGCGAAAGAAAAAACTTTGTTATTTTATTAAAAATACTAAAATTGAATTTCTTCACTTTCTGAAAAAGTATGATACGTAGGACAGATTGGACAATACATATTTTATATCAAATATGTGAAATTTAATAAGTTCAACGTTGCATATCCTTAAAAAATTAATTTTTTTTTTATTTCCATTTACCATATAAAAATTGTATTTTTCTGGCCAACAGAAAACCATTCCGAAGTCTTAAATTTCCCATTTTTTTACACTTATTATTTTTTAAATAATTACTGTTTGTTTAAACAATTATTTTATCATATGTAAAAAGTAAAAAGTCATTATTTCCCGGGATAAATCATACAGACGATGAATTTCAATAACAACATTTCAAACTTAACATACTTGAAAATTAATTATTCGAACAATTTTTTTTGATTACGCAACTTTGCCCGAGTGTTTTTTCAGGTTAACAAAACAATTGACAAATGATAAAAGTAAGTTTTTTCAATATATTTTTCAATTGTTTAAACAATTTATATTCATTTAAACCATTTTTTCATCCTGCAAATCGTGAAGTATATTAATTTAAGTTGGAAATATTATTCTTGAAATTAATCAACATTATTGACATAAAATTGATATTTTGCATTTTGTGGAGCATTTCCGGACACAATACAAGGGGGTTGGGACCCTCAACATTAAATTTCATTGGGTCTGGATTATTCCTTGAACATTCCTGAAGAGGCGGTCAAGCTTTAATTTATAAAAAATTATTAGAATGTATTTATTTTTTTTTGCATTTTTCCAAAAGCCTATCTGTTTTATTTAGACCCCCATCATAATTTCAAAAGCTAAGAGGCACTAGTTAATGCTGACCGATTAAAAAAATATGGAATTTATTTTTCCATAAACAAATAAGTTTGGAAAGGGTAAATTTATAAATGTGGACTCATTCAGGGCCTTTTTTATAAATCTAAAAACCCTAAAAAATTGAATTTTTCATAATAACAAATAAGAAGAATATTGTTTTTAAATAAAAGAATTATTAAAATGATTTTTGAGAAGTTGCTTGTCACAAATCAAAATCATTATATTTAAAATAAAGATTATATAGTTTGCCTATCTCGTGCTGGGAATGATACATAATGCCTATGTATTATATAATTCCTATGGATTATATATAATGCCTATGGATAATATATAATGCCTTTGGACTAAGTATAATGCCTGTGGATTATATGTAATCCCTGGATCAATTTATTTAATTTATTTTTAGATTCCTGTGAAAAAATATGACATTAATACGAAAAAAAGGAAAAATAGAACTAAAAAGAAGAATTTTGATCAAATAAAGATTTGTTCCTTTAAGAAAGAAATGTGTAAAAGATTATCTGATTTGCTGAACTTTTAAGGCAAAAGAACAAATTTTCGCTACAAAAATTTAATTTTCAAACCAAACTTTTTAGCAAAAAATTAAGTTTCCACGTAACTGGTGCAGTTTTATCCAACAAATATAAAATTTTAAACCAAGAAAATTATATTTTTAACAAAAAGAAGAATTTTTTACTAAAAATAGCATTCCTGAAAAAATGAAGAGGATACGTTTTCAGTTCAAAAATTAATTTGAAATCAGAAAACGCTTTCTCGTTAAACAGTTAAATTTAAAACAATTCCCAATAAAAAAAAATATTTTTAATAATGTAGTTTTATTTTTGACCCAAGTAGTTGAACTTTTAATAAAAATAGATTATTTTAACAAAATATTTAAAATTTCAGCCAAAGAGATGAATTTGCAAATAAAAAAATAAATCATTAAAAAATGATTTCTTAAGAAAGTGATATGACTAAATCTTTCTAACAAATTTCTAATAAAGAAGATCAGTTTTTAAATGAAAAAAAAAAATTTTGGAAATTGCAAAAGATACATTTTTAATTAAAAAATTAATTTTAAACCAAACAAGGCTTTTTGACTAAACAGTTACATTTTCAATAAATCTTATATACAAAAAAAATTAACAATGTAGTTTATTTTGTACCCAAGTAGTTGAAATTTCAATAAAAAAGATTATTTTTTAACAAAATAGTTAAAGTTTTAACCAAAGTGATGAGTTGTCAAATAAAAGTATAAATCTTTAAAACGAGAAATCTTTTTTCCCTAATTTTTCTTAAATGATGTCGCCAGTGATTCTTAATGTTAGAAAACTATTATCCTACCTTTTTAATATTAAATTTATAAACAAATTATATAAACTAATCGCCATTGTAGGTATTGAAAATCAGAAAGAAATCTTTTTTTCTCTAATTTTCCTCAAATTAAATCGATAGTGATGCTTAATGATGGAAAATTATCATTTGATAATATTTTAATAATTTTATAAACAAATGGCCAGTCTAAACATTTAAAGGCTTACTTAATTTTTTTTGCATTTTTCCGACAGCTTATCTTATTTATTGAAACCCCCATCATAATTTCGAATGCTCGGGGACACTACTTAATGTTCACAGATTTTAAAAAAATATGCAATTGATTTTTCCATAAAACAAATAAGTTCGGAAAGGGGAAATTTATATATGTGGACTCATTCAGGGCCTTTTTTATAAATCTGAAACCCTAAAAAATTGCATTTTTTATAATAACAAATAAGAAGAAGTTTGTTTTTAAATAAAAAATGGGTAAAATGGTTTTTGAGAAGTTGCTTGTCCCGAATCTGTTAAAAATTGTATTAGATTTTAATTTAAAAAAAAATAAAAATCTGGTTAAAATTGTAAACTAAAAATTAATCATACTATTTAATATTTTTGTTATAATATTACCCTTTTTCAGATGGTAGTTTGCTATATGTAAACCGAGCCTTTTCACCGCTCATGAAATTCAGCAAGAAAAAATGATTGCACTGAGGACAGTGGCTATGTAGTAATTCTTTTCCATCAAATTAAAATCATTAGATTTAAAATAAAGATTATATAGTTTGCCTATCTCGTGCCGGGAATTATATATAATGCCTATGGATTATATATAATGCCTATGGATTAAATATAATGCCTATGGATAATATATGATGCCTATGGATTAAATATAATGCCTATGGATCATATGTAATGCCTAGAATACTTTTTTTCATTCATTATTAGCTTCCTGTGAAACAGGTTTTAGTTTTTCTGTACTTTTTGGTTAATTTTTCCACCAAGGGTCTTGAGCGAAATAAGATTGAATGGCCCAGTTCATCAGAAACCCAATTCCTACGATTATGGTTAGTAGGTATGTAAGATAACAGAACTAATTTGTCGTTTTCTTGTATTCAAGAGTATGGGATCAGTGCAACGTGGTTCAAGATTATCTGACCGTTTACGACGGAGGGTCGACTTCGGACAGAGTTCTTGTGAGATTGTGTGGCGGAGATGCAGTTCCGGATATCGTCAGTAGTCACGACACGATGCTCCTCGAATTTCACACATCACCATACGACAATCCATTTCACCCCGTCCCCTTATCGTTCCTTCCTGGCTTTGAGCTCGGGGTTCAGGTAAAAAAAACTTTTAACTTCCTCACCCCCCCCCCCCCCCATAATCCAAGACCCCAAGGTTCTAACTCAGTTATGCCAGTTATGTTACTTGTTTCTTGTTTGTTTAACAAATCCAATTTGCTCAGAGTCAGAGAGAGAAAAGAAAGCCAAGTGAAGGGTATATTACGCAAATACCTTCCCACTGGGAATACGAAATATCTATTTTTCATATTGTCACTCATCTTTGCGGAAAAGGAATACCAACTTTAGAATGTCTCATCCAATGTTATGTTTGCGATATTATGGTATTAAAGATACGGGTGTCCTTTAACTTTTTGCATAATTTAATGTGGCACACAGTAGGATGAAATCATAAAATTAGATTCAAGATAACTAGTAGCTGGCTATTCTAAACCGATTTTGGATTTTTTTTTAGAAAAGTTGAGTATTAAATTTTGAAGAGATTTATGTGAACTGATTTTTTTTGTTTACATTTTTATCTTAATGCAAAGATAAATTAAAAAGTAGATTTTTTCGGGTCTTTTTTTTATTATCTTCGTGAAGCCTTGTCCGACTTTATGCGCGGGGGTAGTTAAAAGCCATAAAATTACATTATTAGGTTAATTGTTATAAACAAAAAAAATTGACAAATAGTCTACACTATGGATTCTTCGTTTGCAAAGAAAATTTTTGCGTTAAAATTACTTGCTTTCAGCGAAAATATAATACTCGTGCACAAAAATTTGTCATCAGATATTTTTTATTAATTTTATAAACAAATTATATAAACAAATGCCCAGTTTTTAAATATAAAGGCAGAAAGAAATAACTTTTTCTCTTGATTTTTCTTAAATTATGTTACTAGTGATGTCTAGTAATCGAAAATTATCCTTTAATCTTTTTCATTAATTTCATAAACAAATTATATAAACAAATGCCCAGTGTAGGCATTTAAAGGCAAAAAGAAATTTCTTTTTTTCTCAATTTTCTCCAAATTATATCGTCAGTGATGTTTAGTGATGGAAAATTATCATCCGTTATTTTTTTAATAATATAATAAACAAATTATATAAACAAATAACCAGTCTTGACATTTAAAGGAAAAAAATATTTTTTCCCCTAATTTTCGTTAAATTATATCGCCAGTGATTTTTAATGATAGAAAATTATTATTTAAAATTTTTAAATAAATTTATAAACAATTTATATAAAAAATGCCTCATTTGTACATTTAAAGGCAAAAAGAAATATTTTTTTTCGAATTTTTCTAAATGATGTCGCCATTGATTTTTAATGATAGAAAATTAGTATCTGATATTTTGTAATAATTTTATAAACAATTTACATAAGCAAATGCCCCATTTGTACATTTAAGGGCAAAAAGAAATTGCTTTTTCTCTTAAATTTCCTCATATTATGTCGCCGGTGATGTTTAGTAATATAAAATAATAATCCAATATTATTTTATTAATTTTACAAACAAAGGATATAAACAAATGGCCAGTGTAGGAATTTAAAATAAAAACTAAATCGTTTTTTTTCCTAATTTCCCTCAAATTCTATCGATAGCGATGCTGAATGATAGAAAATTATCATACTATATTATTTTATTAATTTTATAAACAAATTATATAAACAAATGCTCAGTGTGGTCATTTAAAGGCTAGAAGAAATTGTTTTTCTCATAATTTTCCTCAAATTACGTTGCGAAGTGATGTTTAATGATTGAAAATTATATTTCGATATTATTTTATTAATTTTTCAAACAAATTATATAAACAAATGGCCAGTGTGGACATTTAAAAGCCAAAAGAAATCGCTTTTTTCCAAATTTTTTTTCAACTATGATGCCGGTGATGTTTAGTGATGGAAAATTATCATCCGTTATTTTTTAATAATTTAAAAAACAAATGATATAAACAAATGGCTAGTCTAAACATTTAAAAGCAAAAATATATATTTTTTCTCCTAATTTTCCTTAACTGACGTCGCCAGTGATCTTATAGATGGAAAATTAGTATCCGATATTTTTTATTTATTTTATAAACAATTTATATAAACAAATGCCCCATTTGTACATTAACAGGCAAAAAGAAATTGGTTTTTCTTTTCAATTTCCTCATATTATGTCGCTGGTGATGTTTCGTAATATAAAATAATAATCAAGTATTATTCTATTAATTTTATAAACAAATTATATAAACAAATAGCCAGTGTAGGCATTTAAAATCAAAAGGAAATGGTTTTACCCTAATTTCCCTCAAATTAAATCGATAGTGATGCTAAATGATGGAAAATTATCATGCTATATTATTTTATTAATTTTATAAACAAATTATCTAAACAAATGCTCAGTGTGGTCATTTAAAGGCTAGAAGAAATTGTTTTTCTCATAATTTTCCTCAAATTACGTTGCGAAGTGATGTTTAATGATTGAAAATTATATTTCGATAATATTTTATTAATTTTATAAACAAATTATACAAACAAATGGCCAGTGTGGACATTTAAAAGCCAAAAGAAATCGCTTTTTTCCAAATTTTTTTTCAATTATGATGCCGGTGATGTTTAGTGATGGAAAATTATCATCCGTTATTTTTTAATAATTTAAAAAACAAATGATATTAACAAATGGCTAGTCTAAACATTTAAAAGCAAAAATATATTTTGTTTCTCCTAATTTTCCTTAACTGACGTCGCCAGTGATCTTATAGATGGAAAATTAGTATCCGACATTTTTTATTTATTTTATAAACAATTTATATAAACAAATGCCCCATTTGTACATTAAAAGGCAAAAAGAAATTGGTTTTTCATTTGAATTTCCTCATATTATGTCGCCGGTGATGTTTCGTAACATAAAATAATAATCCAGTATTATTCTATTAATTTTATAAACAAATTATATAAACAAATAGCCAGTGTAGGCATTTAAAATCCAAAGGAAATGGTTTTACCCTAATTTCCCTCAAATTAAATCGATATTGATGCTGAATAATTAAAAATTATCATGCTATATTATTTTAATAATTTTATAAACAAATTATATAAACAATTGCTCAGTGTCGTCATTCAAAGGCTAGAAGAAATTGTTTTTTCTCTTAATTTTTCTCAAATTATGTCGCCAAGTGATGTTTAATGATGAAAAATTATAATCCGATATTATTTTATCAATTTTATAAACAAATTATATGAACAAATGGCCAGTGTGGACATTTAAAGGCCAAAAGAAATTTATTTTTCTCTTAAATTTCCTTTAAATTATGTCACCGGTGATGTTTGGTTATGGAAAATTATCATTTGTTATTTTTTATTAATTCCATAAACAAATTATGTAAACAAATGGCTAGCGTATGCATTTAAAATCAGAAAGAAATCGTTGTTTCCCTAAATTATATAAATAGTGATGCTAAATGATGGAAAATTATCATCTAATATTATTTTAATAATTTTATAAACAAATCGTGTAAACAAATGTCCAGGGTGGACATTTAAAGGCCAAAAGAAATCGCTTTTTCTCTTAATTTTCCTTAAATTATGTCGCCGGTGACGTTTAGGGATGCAAAATTATTATTCGTTACTTTTTAATAATTTAATTAACAAATTATACAAACAAATGGCTAGTCTAAACATTTAAAAGCAAAAAGAAATATTTTTCCTCTAATTTTCCTTAACTGACGTCTCCAGTGATTTTTAAAGATGGAAAATTATCATCCGAATATTTTTATTAATTTTATAAACAATTTATATAAACAATGCCCTATTTGTACATTTAAAGGCAAAAAGAAATAGAATTTTTTCTTAAATGTCCTCAAATTATGTAGCCAATGATGTTTAATGATAGAAAATTATCATTCAATATTTTTTTATTAATTTTATAAACAAATGATGTAAACAAATGGCCAGTGTAGGCTTTTAAAATAAAAATTAATTTTTTTCCCCCCTAATTTCCCTCAAATTATATCGATAGTAATGCTTGATGATCGAAAATTATTATTTTATCTTATTTTTATAATTTTATAAACAAATTGTATAAACAAATGCCCAGTGTGGACATTTAAAGGCCAAAAGAAATTTATTTTTCTCTTAAATTTTCTTAAATTATGTCACCGGTGATGTTTGGTTATGGAAAATTATCATTTTTTATTTTTTATAAATTCCATAAACAAATTATGTAAACAAATGGCCAGCGTAGGCATTTAAAATCAGAAAGAAATTGTTTTTTCCCTAATTTCCCTCAAATTATATCGATAGTGATGCTAAATGATGGAAATTTATCATCCAATATTATTTTATTAATTTTATAAACAAATCGTATAAACAAATGCCCAGTGTGGACATTTAAACGCAGAAAGATATCAATATTTCTCCTAATTTTCCTTAAATTATGTCGCCGTTGATTTTCAGTAATGCAAAATTATCATTTGATATTTTTTAATAATATAATTTACATTTAAAGGCAGAAAGAAACATTTTTCACTGATTTTCCTATATCGCTAGTGTATTTAAATTATGAAAAATTATAATCCAATATTTTGTTTGATTTTTTAAACAAATAACTGAAGTTAGCCAGGTCATGCGTTCGAAGCAAAAGCCAAAAATTTTTTCTTTTTGTTTGGAATGTACTTATAAAATTTTATTTTACATGTATTTAAAAACAATTTTTTTAGAAAATTATTAAAAAATATAAAATAACAAAATATCACGAATAAACATCACTGGCGACATCGTTTGAGGGAAACCATGAGAAAAAAAGATTTTTTTCGATCATTAAATGCCCAAGGTGTATTTTTGTTTTATATTTTGTTTATCAACCAGAATGTTAATCTTGTAACACTTTGAACGCAGAATCTTTTGTAAACGGAATAAAACAGTATTTCAGAAACAAATTTAAAATTTTCAAATTTATTTATTTATTTTAAACAAAACAATGTCTTTTTGACTATAAATGATGACTTCTTAAGAAAATACTTTAATTTTAGAAAAATAATTTAATTGTTAACCTACTAGTTAAATTTTCAAAATAAAAAGATGAGCTCACAACAAAAAAGTATCATGGTTTATATTTCAATGAAAAAATATGACATTTATTCAAAAAAAAGGAATTTTAAAACTAAAAAGAAAAATTCTCATCAAATAAAGATTTGTTCCTTTAAAGAGAAATATGTAAAAGATTATCTAATTTGCTGAACTTTGAAGGAAAAAAAAACAAATTTTCGCTACAAAAATTTAATTTTCAAACAAAAAATATGACTTTTCTGCAAAAAATTAAGTTTCCGCGAAACATAAAATTTCAAATCAAGAAAATTAGATTTTTAACAAAAAGGAGAATTTTTGAAAAAATTAAAAGGGTACGTTTTCAGTTGAAAAATTAATTTGAAATCAGAAAACGCTTTCTCATTAAACAGTTAAATTTAAAACCATTTCTAACAAAAAAATATATTTTTAATAATGTAGTTTATTTTTGACCCAAGTAGTTGAATTTTCGATTAAAATAGATTATTTCAACAAAATAATTAAAATTTCAACCAGAGATGAATTTGCATATAAAAATATACATCTTTAAAAAAATGATTTCTTAACAAAGTGATACAACTAAATCTTTCTAAAAAAATTCTAATAAGAAATATGAGTTTTTAAATAAAAGCAAAAAAGTAATGAATTTTCAAATAAAAATATAAATCTTGAAAGAAATTGTTTATTAACAAAGCGATGCAGACAAATCGGTGAATCAAAGGAGTTAAATACAAAAACTTATAATAGAGTTAGAAATTCGCAGTTTTTTTCAAAATTTTTAAGATATTATTAACATTTCATTTAAAATAAGGTGCTTTCAAACAAATAAATTATTGTTTATCACGAATTAAAGCCAGTATGGACATTTAAAGGCAAAAAGAAATCTTTGTCCCTAATTTTCCTTAAATGATGTCACCAGTGATTCTTAAGGACAGAAAACTATTATGCTATTTTTTATTAAATGTTTAAACAAATTATATAAACAAATGGCCAGTGTAGGCATTTAAAATCAGAAAAAAATCGTTTTTTCCCTAATTTTCCTCCAATGATGTCGCCAGTGATTTTTAATTATAGAAAATTATGATCCGATATTTTTTATTATTTTAATAAACAATTTATATAAACAAATTTCATAACTTTTGGAAATCGTCTTTGGATAGCGACTATCAAACTTTTTTCAATTTTTAAAAATAATAAAAAAACTCAATCTAGAGGTATGGGGAGGCATAATAAAATTAAAAAAGTGTTCATAAAAAAATTATTCTCTTCCGAGAAAATAAAGATTTAGTGTGACGGCATCGCATTCTAATAGACGATTTTACGCTGAATGGTCCATAAAAAGGAGACAGGTTTATTTTTCTTCATAAACAAATGATAATAATTTTAAGAAATATCGTTTTAAATCGCGAAAAATAATTAAAGTGAGAAAACATTATAAAATTGGCTTTTTGTAGAAAATGAAGATTAAAAGTTTTAGGTTGGAATTTGATTGGTACTTTGGTGCTTAAAAAAGTGACAATTAGTCAGAAAATGGTTTTAAAAAAGGTTAAAGGTGAAAAAAATATTTTCTTTTTCTTCAAATAAAACTTTTATTGGAAATATTTTTTTAAAATAAATAATTAATATTTGTTCCTAACAAAAAAGTCAAGAAAAAGCTGAACATTTCAGAAAACACGCAACTTTTTAAAATGTTTCTAATAGAAGATAATTATAAGCAATAAATTGTTTAAACATCTATGTTTGTTAAATTGCATTAATTATTTCCTCGCTCTCAGTGAAAGGTCACCAAAAAGTGGAAAATGTCTGAAAAACCGCAAGTTTTTGTATTACTATACGAGAAGAGCATTATGAATAATAATTTTTTTAAACAATTATTTTCTTAAATTGAAATAATAAATAACTCACAAGTGGACAAAAGATGAAAAATTTGAGAAAAAACTGCAATTTTCTAACTGTATTCTAAGATAAAATTGCAAAAACAATAATAAATTGTTTAAATAATGTATTGAAAAATATAATTATCTGTATGAAATAGTATTTTATGTACTTAAAACAATTTGTATTTAAAACTCAGCCAAAAATCTTATTTATCGCCGAAAACTAGCAAAAAACAATTTTTCACATATGGGGTTTTTTTGGTACCCTATAAAACAGAATAAGGAAATACGTGTCAAAATTCATGGGTCACCATTCATGGAACCTCTAAATATGAATTTTTCTAAAAGCAATTTTTTTTATTCGAGAAAAATCTGGACCACCCTAATGGACATAAGCCTGAATAAATTACAGATATTTTTAGCCGCAAAAAGCACTTTAGGTTGAAATATGAGTTTTCGTTGCAATTTTGAAGCTGAAATTTTTAGAAACTTTATTAAAAAAGCTATTCTTTGACTTACAAAATTTGAATTTCAAACATTGAAAATTTTTTAGTTTTTATATCTTCTAGAATGAAAAAAATAGTTGTCTGGCCAAAAATCGACCTGTACTACTTAAAAACCTAAATTCAGGATTTTTGATTTGAAATATCTAAAAATCACTTTTAAAGAAATGCTAGTATTTCATGAAGAAAATTTATACTTTGACTTTTTGAAATAGTTTATTTTTAAATATTTTAGGGTTATGTTCTGATTAAAAATTGACCTGTACTACTTACAATTTACAATATAAATCCAACATTGCCGGATTTAAAAAAAACCCATGTTAATAAATAATAAAATGTTCCTATTGCAATTTGAGAAAAAATAGAAAAATGTCTATAAAAGAAAAGAAAAAAATTTATTTTTTCAGAAAAAAATAAAGGAGGAAAGAAAAATTATATTTTCAATTTTCTTTCCTATTTTTTTATTTTTGTCCAAAAAAAGAAATAGATTCTTTTCTTTTTTAGATTTTTTTACTTATTAAAAATTGCAATTGGAAAATGTTATGGTCATTGTCCAAATTTTGTCGTTAGATTCTTTCTTTTATTTTCAGAAATTCTACACATAATCTTGATTATTGGACGTTAAATAGGATTTTAAATTTGATTTTAATCTAATTAAAATTTCTTACATTCTAATAATAAATGTATATGGGTTCGAATCCGAATAAATTAAACAAATATGTATGTCTAAAAAAACCTTTAAAATTGAATAATGAGTTTTTGGGCAATTTTAAAGTTGGAATTTCGAAAAACGTCGGCTATACACTGAGTTATACTACTTAAAATCTACAACAGAAATTCAGCTTTTCTAAACTTAATAAAAAAACCTTTTTTTTCAATAGACTAATACATAAATAGGCTAAACAAACTAATTTAAAATTCTCTTCTGACTGAAACTGACCTGTAATACTTAAAATCTATTATAAAAGTCCAAACTTTAAAAATCTATAAAAAAGACTGATTGTTCTAATCAACTTAAATACTAGGGTGGTCCAAAAATTCGTCTTTCAATTTTTGGTTATTGATCCCTCCAAATTTTTCATTTTCCGGAAATAGAAATTCCCTTTTTATTTTTAAACTGTTCAGAAATTATATAATGAAAAAAATTATATTAAAAAAATTCTATAAATGAAAAATTAATTTGAAATCAGAAAACGCTTTTTCACTCAACAGTTAAATTCAAAACCATTCCTAATAAAAAAATATATTTTTAATAATATAGTTTATTTTTTACCTGAGTAGTATAAATTTCAATAAAAATAGATTTTTTTAACAAAATAATTAAAATTTCAACCAAAGAGATGAATTTGCAAATAAAAATATAAATCTTTAAAAAAATGATATCTTAACAAAGTGATACAACCAAATCTTTCTAAGAGTTGAAATTTAAAATTAAATTCAAAATAAAGATTTAAAATCTTTTTAATCTTTTTAAGAAATTAACCATTTAGTTTAAAATTTATCTTTTATGATACAAAAGTAATCTTTCTTGGATACAAATTTATGTTTGTTAGTTGAAACTAAACTTTTAATTCAACTCCGTTCGAAAAAATTCGTCTTTTTAGCTTTAAAGTTTAACGGCTTTGTTAAACCCTCTGGATTTTTGAAATTGAGATGGTTTGAATCAGCAAAGCTCGGTTTTCAAAAAAATGGAAAGAGATGTAGTTTTCATTAAATTTTCGTAAATTAAACATTGCTCGCCTCTTACGAATCTTTTTGTCAATAATTGTCTCTAAATAAACTTTTATTTTCATTCACCCAGCCCCTTTTTATTATGCCCAGAAAATACCCGAAAAAATGTACAATATTAGTTTTATCTACAACTTATGTGGAAAGTTTTTATTTCTGGGGATAAATGATAGAGTTGATACATTTGATCGTAAAATTTTTTTAAAAACATTGAGTATTACTTTCTACTTTACTTATGAAAATTTGAGAAAATTCTAGTTTAAAAAAAGTTATTATGGTTTAAACAGTTAGGGTATAATTTCTGGAATGAGAACATCACTTCATCATTTGCATCATTTATTCCGAAAGAAAATAACTTTGTACGATTCAAAGGCAAAAAATGGTTAAAACAAAAATAATTATCTAAAATATTTTAATATTTAATTTAATCCTTTTTAATTCGATATTAATTTATTAGGCTAAAAATTCACGTACTTTATTAAAAATGTATCTTTTTTGGTATAAAAATTATTTTGGTATTTGAAGCTTATAGTTTTTTGTTAAAAATATATATATTTCTAAAATATTAATCTGTTTTGGTAGATAATTTAACTATTAGATTGAAAATTCATCTTTTTGGTTGAAAATTAATTTCATGTGTTTTGTTCAAAATTGCTCTTTTTCGATAAAATTATATTTAAGCTTTAAAATTAAGCAATTTAATTATATTATATTATATTATATTATTGAGAACATAATTTCATGATCTGCAT
>JAAAKG020013346.1:0-20833 GCA_010014905.2 Druon quercuslanigerum | reverse complement strand
ATGCGAATCTGTTGTATCTTTTTGATAAAGTCAAAAGAGTTTTGGACGTGGGTAACAGAGTTTCCTGTGAAAGGATTTACTTTATTGCCGATAAAGCGTGCTATCTTGTAAGTAGTTGAGTTTATTGCGCTGACGATCGGCCTGAGTGGAATGTTGTTTTTGTCGATTTTTGGGAGTCCGTAAAGTGTTGGAGAGGTGAAATTAGTAGGTATTAATTTAGATTTTGTTTCTTTGTCAAGTTTAGTATTTTTTAGAAGGGTTTTTGTTTTGCTGACTATTGTTTTTGTCGAGTCCTTTTAAAGTTTTCTGTATGTATCCTCAGTTAGAAGGTTCATGATTCTGTTATTATAGTTTTCTTTATTCATTATTACTGTTGTGTTGCCTTTATCTGCGGGTAATATTGTCATTTTTTTATTCTTATTGAGTTCTTTAATTGCGATTTTTTCCTATTTTGTTAAGTTTGAGGAGGTCATTTGGGATTGGCGTAAAATGTTGGCTTTCCAACGACGTATGTCTTGCGCTGTTTTGAGTGAGACAGTACATCATATCGAAACAGGACATAATATTTTATTTGACAAAACAACCGTCATTGCTGAAACACACAATATTTTTCCAAGAAAACATAGAGAAGCAATTGAAATCTTAAAGCACCCTGATAACATCAATAGGGACAACGATTATAATACCAATCCTATTTGGCTTTCCGTTCTCCCGGATTTTTTAAATAAGACTTGATTGGCCAATCAGGTGCGTCCTGTCTCCATGGTGGGGTGCGCTGGCCAATCGCAGGCATCGTAAAGAGTATACATAAGAACAAAATAACCTGATACCTCCGTTTCAGGTCAGCCCTGAAGAAGTGAACTGCAATGTTCACACAATATGGTCTTTATCAGAATGAATAATCGTGAAAGTATTAAACCTATTGTTAAATCTATTTTTACAATTATTATTATGGTGATTGTCATATGTTTTTGATACATTTATTAAGTTTGCCAAATTTTTCTCATCGCTTTCATACATCCAATTACCCTGAAAAGCAATATATTTAAGTGTTTTCATTATTTATATTACATTAATATATGCAAAAATCGATAACCTTCATTTTTTCCAGATACCTTTTTTTTGAAAGAATTATTCAATTTAAGGAAATAACAAATATTTACACTTTTGACATATATTTGATGCTTAGTCGGCCCTAAAGGTAAACAGCGCTATGCTCGCCCATCTTTAGTACTAATTTTTTTTGGTCTAGAGATTTTTTTGGTTTTAGAAGGATTTCCTTTCACGTATATTTAATTTATTTGCCTGTTTAGACTCCTCTATAATAGCATTGTTTAAACTCTAAATCAAAATATTTTTGAATGCAAGTTTTGAATTGTGAAAGCTTCTGTTAAAAATTCTCCTAACTTACAGTGGCTAAAATCCACTTTAGTGACCTATCGTATACGAATTTCAAACAAATTTTCAAATGGCTCTAATCAATATTAGTACATGCAAATACAAACATGAATATTTTCGGAATTTCGAATTCGGGGGAAAACAGCCGGCCATATCGCTCCTTGCCTTCGCCCGAAGACAATCTTCTACGAAAATTGTTTGATACAATTTACAGAAATTATTCCGTATAATATACGAAGACTTTTTAAGTAAATAAAATGTACATAGGTTTGTTTTTAAAAATGTCATAAACTGTTTCCTGCGGTATTGCGTGAACCATGCATTCATATCCTTAAGCTCATATCGATTCAAGCAAATGTTGGACAAAAAAAACTTTTTATTGAAGAGTTGTTCAGAAATGAATTTTAATTTTTCTGTTGAAATATGCTTTTAATTAAACAGAAGAATTTAAAATAAATCTTTTCTATGAAACGAATAAGGTTTAATGTTGGCCGCGCTGCTCGTTTATACGCACGTACCCAAATAAAAATTTTAGGCTTAAGCTCTGTCTTGCTGTCGACCAGGGGGACCGAGATGGGCTTCTTTCAAGGCGAGAAGGTCAAGTACGAAAAAAATTGATAGAATTTTATCGAAATAATGGTATATTATCAATATTGCATGACCGACGATTTTCAGAAATCATAAGAATGTCAACGTTTCTGTAAGAGATGAATAACATAAACATTGTGTAAAATTTAGAGCGGATTAGTGATGACTATCAAAGCTTTTGGGAGCCTTTTGTTGTGGGTTAGCTTCAGTTTGAGTTCAAGATGAAAAATTTTGCTTTGACACACACTTAAGGCTCAAAAGTGCTTTTGCTTAAAGATGACCTTTTATCTCTAAGTAGTTTCTAAAAATTATAACAAACCCACGAAAGAACAAATTCGGCTCTAAAACTCATTTCATTTCCGAATCTTTAAAGGCTAATTACAAAATTTTCCATAGATAGTGACAGAGAATTGTGTAATCGAATTATTTTCGTTTAAACAGACTCTAATCAAATGTAAGTATCTTAGACGGACAAAGTTTACGCCTTGAATCTGAAAGATAAAGACTATCGTATAGATTGTGTAACCTACTGAAGGATTGGAATATTCGTCAGCATCATTGTTAATAAAATTTATAATTAAAGTATTATTCAGTTTCTTCTCAACTAAGATAAGATGAAGATTGTCTGTACTCTACTCTTCTGCTTAGCCGTTATCCTAAATTCGATAGGTGAATATAATAATAAATTATTATAGAATAGAAGTCTTTTTTCATGTCAAATTCCGGACCGCATTATGTTGTTTTTTTTCTAAGAACAACAGTATGGCATAAAATTATGCAATAGCGTATAGGCGTCAAGGGAAGGGCAAGGGGGGGGGGGGGCGGAGGTAGAAGCAGTTAAGCGTGAAATCAGCACAATATTGTAGCGTACAGAATCGGGGTTTAAATGCAATTCTGATTAGATATTTAATAATAAGCGATAAAAAAACTTTAACTAATCATTATTTTCAAAAAATGCCTTAAGACATAATTTTTAAGGTCAAAACTGATAAGAATTACGTTTTTAGAAAGAACAATTACCCTCTAACATTTTTATAATAAAAATTCGATGAGTGCAGAACAAATATTTTAGGTGTGAAAAAGCACTTTGTGAAGCATGAACGAATATTTCTTTGAAAAAGGGGAATTTTTTTTAATGGGATAAAAAAGTATGAAAAAAAAATTGACTCTTATTTCGTATCACACTTTGCCACTGTCGACAATATTGTAGATAGAATGTATCACGCAGCTTCATTTTTATTTGCAATAACTGTTCTTCAGCGAATTGGTTTGCACTTTTGATGTCATCCATTATCGCATCCATCTTACTACTACTTTAGTTCAAGTCACTATTCCAAATGATTTTACATAAAGTTGAATTACTAATTCTGTAATTGATTGTTGCATCCACAAGTTTAAAAAAACGGGATAGAAATCAGGAAAACATAATTTATATTCTGTTAGAAGAAATGATCAGTCAACATTTGAAGTACAAAACGTGATGAGAAAACAATAAAAAACAATGAAAAAATGTAAAAGTTAATTAAAAAACAAAAAAAAACCTTTATTCAACAACTGCTACCTTGATTATAGTGAAGAGATTCAACGACTGTTCATTATATACGGTAATAAAACATTAGGACCGAAAGCAGTTCAACTTTTCAGGAACACTGATGATATTTTATGGAATAAATTATTTACATCATCGGTTATTGTCAAGATACGATTTCCAATTAATACATAATTTGGTAGCACCCATCACACCTATGATTAATACATGTTATTAGAAAAATGTCACAGAAAGAAATAATTGGCAAGATATTTATTGTTGATTCCGCAAAGAAAATTAATCATTTTTATAGAAAAATGATCAAACTGTATTTTTATAAATAAATATTGTTTAAATAATGAACAGTACTTGTTGATTGGACAAACAAGGGAACAAGGAGTCATTGGCCAAACATTTGTAGCTTACTCCACGAAAAAAATAAGCTTATTCCTGCTAAAGTGACCAAAATTTACATTTGTTTATGAAAATTGTTTAAATAATTAACTTTTCTTATCCGTTGGCAAAGTATAATATCAAAGAGGCATTGCAAATACATTTTTAGTTTATTTCGCAAGAACAAAGGATTCTATTCATGGAAAAATGGTGAAAATGTGCATTTAATTACAAAAAATAGTTTTAAAAATTATTATTTTTTATTAATTTAAACAAAATTACAGCTAGGAGTCACCAACAATACATCTGCCGTGTGTTTTGCAAGAAAAAATTGGTCCTATTCGTACCATCATGTTAAAAAAGTATATTTTTTTATAAATATTATTCAAATATTTATTAGTGTTTGTAATTTAAAGGAAAAAAATGACGACAAGGATACATTAGAAAATCATTTTTTGTCGATTCTGTAAAAAAATGGAGCCTATTCATTGTGACATACGAAAACTGTGTATTTGTTCATGAAAATTGTTTAAATAATGCTGCCCAGCAGCAGTTATTTTTAAATAATCATAATCAAGCATATATTTTTCTTATATTCTATATAAAAACTGTAAATTTTTAACAAATAATAATTGGGAATTGCAAAAAATGGCTTTTGTTCATTAATTCTTTTAAAACATTATAAAAATGTTTTGTCTCACTCTAACCTACTGAAAACTATTGCCAGAGGGTCATTATACTGGCAGAGGCTCTTCTTTATTTAATTCGCAGATCTTACAAAAAAAGGTACATCTAAAAAGTTATAGTAAAAATATTGTTTATTTTGTTGTTAAATAAAAAATGTTGGTTAAGCCTAATCGAAATTCTCGCACCGACTTGATATACCTAAAAGCCTTACGGTCATTTAAAAATAACAAACGTTTAATTTCATTAGAAATTGAGTTGTAGACAGACGTTTGTCTACAAAAAATGCTTTTGGCTACACTGTGCGATGGGAGGAATGTAATGCCACGTAGCTCCCTCGACAGATGAATGATTAATAAGATTCGGGCCTCTACGTAATTGAATCACGTTCTCTCTTAATTCTCAATCAGCACCTTTAAAGGTGGTACGATTATCGCTGTAAGGGTGAGCAGGCTCCCTTAGTACACGCTGAAACGTTTGTAGGCCCATAATAAGCCATAAGATAATAGTTCCAGATGAATAGCTCTTGTTACGCGACAAACAAAAAGAGCTTAATAACTCTTGTAACTCCTTTGTCCTCTACCTGGAGCAAAGCGAATCTGAAAGTGATCGGATTATTCGACACCTGATCAGCGGGTAGTATCATAAACAATTGGAGCTTGATGAAAGCGAGCACCTTGTTGCAGAATACTAGAACCATTCAGAAGTGGAATTAACGCTTTTAACGGAGAACTTCTGGAGATTAATTTGAGATAATTATCCGGAATCAGCAAACTCTCCCATTTTCTTACGTAGAGCTTTAATAAATTGTAGGCAATAAACCGTGACACTAACTAATATTGGCCAAAACTTAAATTTATCAGCCATATAAGCCTGCGAAGAAGGATTATCTTCGAGGTCAACCTCAGCTGGTAAGGGTGGATGTGAATCCGTCCAACTGGTGGAATTACGTGGCAGCCAAGAGGGCCCTTGCCACCCTAATCGGTGATTCAGAGCTTGTACCGGAATAAGACGTCTTAAAGAATAGTCTGCCGGGTTATCTCCAGTTAGAACACGTCGATGAGGAATGCTTGCTCACCCACGCCAAGACTACCGTTTAATCAGTATGACCGTAGAATGGAATATGCTCAAAGTTCATTGTCCTAATAAGAAAACGTAACGTTTGTGCCAATAACGGTGCCCCACATAATCCTTCTCTTAGTATGCTTACCGCAACAATAGGAGTAACCTTAGTTTTGGCATATAGCCAAATCTAGATCACGATAGACCCTGCAACAAAAATTAGCTTCTTCTGCTGTTAATTATTTTTACAGTTTTGCAGAAAAAATGATGCAGGATTTAATTTTCTATAAGAATATATACTCTTGAAAAATTCGATTTGTCTTAATAGCATCCACGCGCTAAAGGTGACAAATGAGATAGAATTATAGTTATTAATGGAATTCATCCCATCAATTATAACCTCATTTACAACTCTGGGTGTACGAACGTACAAACGTGTAGTTAATTTAAACGAAAATCTAATCCTTTATTTCTTGTTTCAGAATTAAGTTCGCAGTCCAAGCATTTGCCTGACGAAGGACCTAATCCCGGTTTTCATCACTATGGACCTTCTTCTTCTTCTCCTGCCGAACCAACAGTTCGTGCCAGGTCGAGGTCTCCTTCTCTCAGGCAAACATTTCCTAGCGTACTTGGATATAGATTTGAGGATCTCGCATTTATTCGTCTTATTCCTTACAGCAATACGCATCGGATATTCGAACTCCGAAGATACGTTTTTCCCTCGGATAAACCAATTGGAATGAGAATAAATGTTCGCGACCTGAATCCGATGCCAAGAGAAGAACAAATTGTATTATCCACGTCCATAGGCGAAGTCTTTGCAATATTACAAAAAACACCATACAAAAGCACAAGTCTACGTGCAATATGTGCACATATTAATGGGAAGACCAAAAGAGTGAAAATAAATATGAATAGCGGCGCGGTTGAGGAATTGACCGCAGAAGAAATAGCAGACTGTCCAGTATCTGCGCACAAACCAATCGCAAAGAATTATGGAATATTACGTGTGTACACTACGATTTTTACACTCTTAATTAATTCAAAAAAACGCGTGCGACAGTCAGACCTAGAGTTTGCATTCGGTCTTTATGTTAACTCTGCATTTCTTTACAAATGTTTTTAAAAGAATCTACAAAATTAAATTAAATATTACATTCTAAATATCATTTGCTATTGTAACTTTCAAACTAAAAATAAAAGATTTTGTAGGTACTTAAAACAAAAATGTAATACTGTTTATCGTTTTTTAGGATTAGGCTCGGAGTCCAGCGATTTGCTTGGTGGTGACCCTAATCCTAGTGTTAATCGCTGCGAACCATCTTCTTCTTCTGCTGGCAGAAATTCTCCGAACACGACTAATTCTCCACCTATTCATGACAGGTCCAAATCTCCTGCTCTGTGGCAAACCTTTCCCAGCTTGTTTGGATATACATTTGATGATCTTGCATTACTTCGACTGATTCCTCACAGCTATCCGAACCGAATATTCCAACTCCGAATATACGTCTTTCCTCCAAATATTCCAATTGGATTGAAAACAAAAAATCGTATCCTGAATCCCATGCCGACCGGAGACCAAATTGTATTATCAGCGTCCGATGACGAAGTCTTTGCAATATTACTAAAAGGATCCAACAGAAGTACGAGTTTTCGTCCAATAATGTCCTCTATATTGGGGATTTACGAAAGAGTGAAAATAAAGATGAGTAGCGGCGAGGTTAAACTAATGACCAAACAAGAAATCGCGGAATGCCCAGTAACCAGCGGCGAATCAATGACAAAGAGTTATAGAATATTGCGTGTGCAAACCACATAATTGGCACAGCGTTAACATATTTTTAATGGCGTGTGCTTCAGAAAAATCTGGCGCTTTGAGTAAACATTTGTTAACCAAATAGTTTTTTAACTGTTCAGATAGACATATTTTTTGGAATTTCTTTATAAAATAGAGAGAAAATATTACTTCTAGTATTTTTTTATGAAAGTTGAACATAAAAAATGTCAATCTTTATTTATAACAATGTAAAAAGTTATTAACAAATTTAGGTTTATACAATTAAACATTAAAAATTTCGTTAAGCTGAGGCTCTAGTCTATTGCTGTAAAACGAAATATTTTATTTTAAAAAAGTATATTCTTCAAGTGTGTCAGAAGTGATTTCTTAAGAGTAAACTATGTTCTGCACTTGAATACACCTCTATATGAAGCAATATTATAAAGTTTTTTAATAATAAAATGTGCTATTTCATCTAAGAATACATTTTCTCTTATTAAAGACATTTACACCTGTTCCAGCTATACGGTAGCAAAATTAATTTGGGCACATTTCATTCTCGACAATTAACACTTTTTCCCTAGAAGAACTTAGTCGAGCGATATTAAGGTGAATTCCGTAAAAGTGACTAGATAGTATGTGTCCTAGACGCTCGGGATATGCATGGCACGCCCTGCAGCTTTTGTCGGAAATTTCTTGGCTCAAAATGTGGGTAGATATGCTTAGTCCAAATGACACTGTCCTGACATGGCAAAATGATACCCTTTGTGCCAACTCTGCTGCTTTGTACAGAAACGCTCCATTGCCCTCTTCTGCATGCTTTCTGACCATTTATCAGCGTTCTCAGAAAAGTGATTGGTTCTCCATTTTCTGTAGTAGAACTGTGCACCCTTCCAACAACAACGCCGAAATTGGCTTTTCCAACTTCAAATATGAGGTAAAACGACGGGCCAGATGGTGTTGGATTGAAGGAAAGTTCTTTTACCAAATGCTCTTGATACCATCTGGTCCTGAAGCGGAATAGTTCTTCATACGACTCAATACTTTTTGCACCTTCTCGGTAGTGATGGTTGGGTATTCTTCCTCAGGTATTGTTATGATGATATCACGCAGCTCCATGAAGCTATTTTGGGTCCCTAAGTCCTCGTTAGGTCCTTCCCTGGTTTGGGCGGGTGGTCGGCAGCAAATGGAGGATTTTGCAAGAGTGGAGATGGGTCAGAGAGGAACTGTTGGTTTTCTCTGACTCACCTCTCTGTCCACTATAGACTTCTTCTATCGCCAGATAGCTTTGACATGTTAAATGTGTGATAACGGATCCGGAGTTCGCGCGCAAACTTTCGAACCTTGGCGGTAAGATTCCTGCTAGATGTTATATAGTCAATCACACTCTGAATGCGGGACGCTTACTGTCTTGCCCAGCGTATCTTGATGGGGAGTTGATGCATTCATCTTTTAGTCTTATGATCAACCGTTGGTTTTGTTTCACGGTTTGAATCGGCCAAAGCTCTTGCTGCATTATACACACAAAGATTGATCGTTTAGTGGTCGGATTTTTCGAAAAATTGTCCACAAAGCTCTTCATCAATTTCAGCCAGATCTTTAGGCTTGGTAGAAACGTATGCGTTGATGTTTCTTTAGATCATAAAGCATCGCTTGTTCTCTATCGGATGCCTACCCACGGGTGGGCTTGCCACCTCTCTTTCTTTGCTGCTGGCTTGTTCTGTTACTGGTTGAGTAGGCGCTTCTATTACATAACCCCCTTTTCGGTGTACTTCGGCATGGTTTCGCAGATGTTGACGCGAAAAGTACGAAAGCTCTGGCTGTTTCTCGCACCACATAGCATGTAGTTGTGCCATGGAACCCATGAAACCCATGGAACCCATTGTAGAGAGACCTGCGCGTTCTATTGTTTTGAACCGCACTTAACACAACTATGTTTAGTGTTATCATTGTCGTTCCCACAAGAAAGTATCTCAGAATCACCGTTTTAGAAACCTCACCCGGGTGCCATTCAGCTTTCGGCATGGTTTTCGCACCTTCACTTGGTTGATAATTCCTTCGGGACCACCGCTGGCGTAAAATGCAACATGTAATAAAAATGGCGTTTACCATTTATTCGTAAAACGAGGATATTTGGCTCGTTAAGACAATATAGCATTTTCAGGCAGGGACATGTAAGAAGAAATTTATATTTTTCAAAGTGGGAAAAGAGGAGTCGATAGCAATTTTCGTGGTAGCTCATGGCCAGGCGAAACTGCCAAAAAGATAATAAAAGAGAAAAAACAAGTTAAATTCACGTCATTACGCCAACTTAACATGAGGTTTATATAGGCATATTTTAGTTTCAGACCGCAATTTTGTAACAAACATTTCAAAAACCATTAACAAAAGAAAAGTAAGAATCAGGCGATGCTCAGTACGAGCCTAAAATAAAACAAATAATTATTCAAGTCACTAATTTTAGCATGTTTAATTCAATTTCCAGAACGATCAATTTTAAATTAAAATTCGTGAGTCGGCGACTCAGAAGTTACGTCAGCCACGAGACCAAAATGGAGTCGATAGCACATAAATGACTAGGGTACTAGGTACTAGGGTACTCTTGATTTAAAACACTAGCAACCGCGAGCAATCCCAACCTCCAAGAGAAACAAAGCTGACCTTAACTCATCTAAAATATTTGCACTTAATGTATGTTACTTAAATGAAATTAAACAAAAGTGATTCGGTGTAACGGTAGCTGTAAGTATGTATACACTATGAATAGCCTATGCATAGACTTTTTTAATTAACCTGCGAGAATAAATTTTTTTATTTACAATTTCACTTTTCTACATTTCACAAGTTTTTGTAGAAGCATCTACGGAATTGCATTATATATCAAATATTTCATATCATTTGATATTGTGATTTTCCAGCTGAAAATAAAATTTTTTTATTGTGTTGGGAAAACTCACCTAACGCGAATCCCATTTCCACACTTGCTTGATAGGTAGGAAGATTTTTTAAGGAAAGTAGGTTCACGTTCAAATTTAGATCTAAATCACTTGTAACATTGTGGATGAAAGAAAAAATTACAATTGAAAATGATTTTCTCATATTGGTTCCAACGTTCTTAGATGTAGATTTGTTAATCATGTATTTATTTGACTCATTCCCCACAACATTTTGATTGACAACAAAAAATCGTGTCCTCAAACCCATGCAAATTGGAGACCAAATCGTATTTTCAACGCCCAATTGCGACGTCTATGCAATATTGCTAAAATCCGCAAGCAATCTCAATTAAAAGAATTCTCTTAAAGTTAAATAAGATATTACCAAATTTACTAAAAGCGGAAATACTGTAAGGAATGGAAGCCATGTAAACCCTTTGCGGACAAATTATGAATAAAGAAGAATAAATGGGAAAACACAAGTATTGTGAAAATTGTACGAAATTACATATAACCATACTAATAATCAAAAATTTAGGCAGAAGCTTAATTTCTGCTTTAACAAAATGTTTAATAAATTGCAAAAGTACAGAAACCATCGAAAAAATGAAATTATATGCAATTAAATAACCTACTAATATAAATATCTTAATGTATTTATCCTATTCTGTATTTTCCAATATTTTACACATATCAATAGATATAAGAAAATGAATATGAAAAACTTTAAGTGATATAAAATAAAAAATAATAATAAAGCTATAAACGTAAATCTATGTACATTACATGTAAATATCTTAAAAGCCTAATTATCCCACAGATAGCGACGTCACTTCAAAGAAGTGTGTAATCCAATTATTTTTGTTTAAACTGTCTCTTATCAAATTTAAATATCTCAGAAGGACAAAGTTATCGCCTTGAACCTAAAATATAACGTCTATATTATAAATTGTGTAATCTCGTAAGGATTGTAATATTCAACAGCTACATGGTTAATAAAATTTTTAATTGAAACATTATTCAGTTCGTTTTATACTTAGACAATATGAAGATTGCCTGTACTCTACTCAGCATATAGCGCATAGAATCAGCGCATAGAATCGGGGTTTGAATGTAATTCTGTTTTGATATTTAATAATAAGTGATAAATAAACACAATCTGATCATTATTTTAAAAAAAATGCCTAAATACATAATTTCTTCTAACCATTTTATAATGAAAATTCGATAAGCGCAGAACAAATATTTTAGGGGTGAATAAGTACTTCGTCAAACATAACTAAATATTTCTTTGAAATAGAAGATCCTTTTGATTAGGATAAAAAACTATGATAGTGGACTTTATATCCCTCCTGGAAAACAAGCATGTCATGCATATAAAATAAGTTTGGTTTGCACGACCGGACTGGCTCTGGGTCCATAAATCTCTCTGTATCTCTCTTAAATCTCCCTTTCCATATTTTCCTTTTTCCATTTTCCTTATCCCTTTCTCATTCCTCTCAACTATTTACCTTTTTTTCACAATTTACACTTTCTCTTTTCAACCGTTCTTAATTATCGTTTTCCCGTTCCCTTTTCCTCATTTCACTTTCGCTTTTCGCCCTTTCCCATTTCTTTGTTAACATTTACCCTTTACAATTTCTCTTTCTCTTTTCCCTTAGTCATTCCCCTTGTATTTTATTCTCCCTCTTCCAAACCCTTTTCGCCTGTTCACTTTCCCCTTTACATCCCCTCCCTTCCTTTTTCCCCGTTTTCATTCAGCGTTTCTCCATTTCCGTTACAGAATTTACCTTTCTTCATTTCCTTTTTCGCTGTACTATTTTCCTTTTTTATAATCTCCCCTTTGCCTCCTTATTTTTCCCTTTCACAATTTCCGCCTTTTCCTTTCTTCTTTCGGCTTTCCCTTCTCAACTTTTCCGGTTTCTCATTTTGTCGTTTCTTGTTTCTTTCCCCCTTCACTTTTACTGTCCTGCTTTCCCAGCCCTTCTTATAACCTTCCTTTTTCATAATTACCCCATTCCCTTCAACATTTCTCTCTTTTTACCATTTTACCCATTTTCTTTGTTCCTTTCCATTTTCCACCTTTCCCCTTTTTCATTGTCTCTACCCTTTTCCTTTTTCCTATTCACCTTTACTGTTTCCTTGGACCTTTTACCATTACTCCTTTCCGCTTTTTCCATTTGTCCGTCCTCTTCAACCTTGTTTTTTTCCTATTCCTTCCTTTTTCCTTTTATTTTTCTCTTTTCCCCTTCTTCCATTTCCCCCTATTCTTTTCGTTTTTCACCCTTTCCGGTTTCTCATTTTCTCCTTCCCTTGTTGTTTTCATTATTCCCTTTTTCTTTTTTCCTTCCCCTTTCCCCTTCCGCTTTTAATCTTTCCCCTTTCAACCTTTCCAAATTCCCTGCACCTGTTTTCTCATTTTCCTATTTGCCCCTTTTCATTTTTCTTTCCCATATCACCCGCTTTAATATTAAACTTCTGTCGTGTTCATTTGTATCGTTGCTGCGAAGCATGCAAAAATTCTACGTTTCACCTATGCCAAAAAACTTCAGTTATACTCTGACCAATTAGCCACCTTTTTAGTCTACCCTCGGGTATGAATTATACAGAAGGCTTTTAAGGATTCGTGAAGAGAGCTTATGTTCGAGATAAAGCTCTGCTGGCGAGGGTGGATGTAAATACAACCAACTTGTGGAATTACGTGGCAGCCAAGAGGGCCCTTGCCACCATAATTGGTGATTCAGAGAGGAACACCCTAATCTAATTTGCGAACCCACGCTACTGCAATTATTTTTTAATTACTATTATGATAGGAGACAACCATTCATGTGAATCGTAATACTTCGCAATAACCAAAACTTTGGTCGTTCGAATTTGGTCCAGTCGATTAGATACAGTAAAGTGATTTTGTTATCAAATGTGTAATATTTATTATGCTTTCATGGAAATAAACGAAAACTCAGGATAACCTCTCTGCCCGCCGTTAAGCGCAGTAGATTCCTCAACTAAATAGAAGGTTCTAATGTCTCCCCTATGGTTTAAAATTTTTCTTGCTCCTTCTTTTCTATCCTTTACACAGCTCCCACACACTTACTTGGTGGTGGAAGGGGGGCCTACAGTTCAAGGTGGGTTTCGAAGCACTAAGAGGAACAGCCTTCAGTACTTAGAGAACTTGTTTCTCTAAAGGTACCGGTCTCATGACTCTCCGGAGATCAACAACTCCCTTGCTAGGCTAGTGTTCACTGCATGGGCCACCGACGCTCTTTCAGAGTGCAAGCCAGGAATTAAACCTGCAAGACGAGAGTGTGGGTGCAAAGCCGGCGCTTTAGAACCCACAACCATCGCTGCACTCTTTTAAGCGCAGTATTTAGCTACAAAAATAGAAAGTTTCCAATTTGTAGGCGCAGCTGTCCACTGGCGTCAGATCTTATCAAATGTTAATATAAAATTGTTTTATGAAATTTGCAGAATAACTTCTGATATATTAAGATCGTCATAGTATATAACATATGGATATGTTTGCTAAAACAAGCGTTATAAGTAAATTATTATTCGCACGCTTGTCTCATCTCAAAGCTTTTCATCGTACAAGAAAAACACTGTTCGCTAAACATTCGCTTGACTTCATATGGCCTTGATGATATGAATGTATAATCTATAGGTTTTTAAGTCAAAATTTATAACATTAAGTGACGCAGAAAAAAGTGTGTATCTGACGCATAATGTAATCCCCCTACAATAAAATTAAGGTTAGCAGTCTGATATGTCACCTGAAACATGGTATCGCTTTCACAGGACTTGGATTATAAAAAGAAAGACGTAGGATTTTATTTTATGTAAGAACGTATAGTCTTAAAAAACTCAATTTATTTTTAAAGTTCCTGTGCGCAAAAAGTGTTTAACGAAAAACAATGATAGGCGTTTATGGAGTTAATTCCGTCATTTACAAACTCACATAAAACTCGTTATGTACTAAAACGCAATTGTGTAGGTACTTAAAGCAAAAATATAATCCTGTATTTCTTTTTTCAGGATTAAGTTTACATTCGGAGGACTTGCCTATTGGTGAGCCTAATTCTGCCAGGTCTCAACTACCTGCCAAAACACCTCTTTGTAACAGGTTGAGGTCTCCTACTCTCAGGCAAACTTTTCCCAGCGTACTTGGATTTGAATTTGAAGATCTTGCACTTATACGACTTATTCCCCACAAGTATACGAATCGGAGATTCGAACTCCGAAGATACATTTTCCTCCAGATAAACAAATTCAATTTAGAACAAAAAGTAATCTCCCGCAGCTTACACCAACTGGAGAACAAATTGTACTATCAACGTCCAACGGCGACGTTTGCGCAGTATTGGGAAAAACATCAAGCAGACACACTATTCTTCGTGCAATATTTACGCCTGTTTGTGGGAAGTCAGAACGCGTAAAAATAAACATGCACAGCGCGGCAGTTCAGCAATTGACCGCAGAAGAAATCGCGGAATGTCCTGTTTGTACCAAAGAACTAGTCGCAAAGAGTTATGGAGTATTACGTGCGTACATCACAATGCTTTACATCGTTCATAAATTTTTAAAAAACGCATGCGACAATAAGGCCTGGAGTTTCCGTTTTTCTACATTTCACAAATTTTATTACAAGAATCTATTACGTTACATTAAATATCACAAATTTTAGATCACTGGATATTGTGGAAAGTAAAACAAGTGTGATTTCGGCATTTGTATTTAAGTTAGCTTACAATGCATAGTTATAAAAGGCTTTAGATACAAAATTTTCGATTTGTAAACATGCAATTTTAATTCACGAAATCAATAATGCAGTTTTGAGGATTTAAGATTTCATTTTTGTTGTTTGATATACTTGAATTTTATTTTATTGCCGCTTATTAATAATCTAGTAACATTAAAAATAATGATAAAATTCAATGTAACATATTTGATATAATAGCGCAATCAATTCTATAAAAACATAAATTCAGTACAAATTTGTTTCTGAGGGAACCCTTGCATGTCTATCTAGAGTTCTCATATTTTCAATTATTTTCTTTATACCAAAGTAGCAAACCAAGAACTTTAAAAAAAAATTTTATAAAACTTGCATAGTGACCTACTTGTGAAGATGTTCTCTATCAACGGTTTCCTCAACTTTCAAATTTAAAATAAAGGATGTTCAAGGTGGTCGAGAAACGTATATAACGCGAATGCCATTCCCGACTTGCTTGATAGATTGGAAGTTACTCAAAGTAGTTTAGTTTCATGGTAAAATTTATTTCTATATGATTTGTACATTCTTAATAAATGAGAAAAATTAAAATTAAAATGATTGTTTAACATTTGTCTTAGTTGTCACTTTTTTTAAAATTAATTTTAAGTTTCAAAGACATTAAAATACGTCAAAAAATAAATTGTAAGATTTAAAAAACATTTTTTTTAATTGTGCATGACTGATAGATTTTTAAAGACTTAGAACCAAATTTCTAAAGTTTTAAAGAGTTTTGAGAAGTATGAAGAAAATACATAAATTTTCTTGTCTACTAAAAACAAAAATGTTATCCTGTATTTCTTTTTTCAGGATTAAGTTCACAATCCAAGGATATGCTTGGTGGTGAGTCTAATCCTGATGATCATCGTTGTGGACCTTCTTCCTCTTCTCCTAGCAGCCATTCTCCAAACACGACTCTTACTCTTGCCACACCTCATTATTCTGCCATGTCTCTACCAGCTGCCGAACCACCTCTTCGCGACAGGTCGAGGTCTCCTACTCTAAGGGGAACTTTTCCAACAGTACTTGGATATAGATTTGAAGATCTTGCATGTATTGGACTTATTCCCCACATCAATTTGAAACGGATATTCACACTGCGAATATACGCTTTTCCAACAGGTCAACCAATTGGATTAAGACCAAAAAATCGTATCTTGAATCCGATACCAACCGGAGATCAAATTGTATTATCAAAGTTCAATGGCGATGTATGTGCAATATTAGTAAAATTGGCAAACAGAAGCACGTGTCTTCGTTCAATATTTACCTCTATTTTAGGCATCTCAGAACGAGTGAAAATAAACATGAGTAGCGGCTTGGTTGAAGGATTGACGAAAGAAGAAATTGCGCAATGTCCAGTAACCTCCGGGGAACCAATCACAACGAGTTGTAGAGTATTACGTGTATAACCCACACATTTATCATCGCATTTACAATTAAATTTGTTCACCTTTTACAAATGTTCTAAAAAAAGATCAAGTTACTTTAAATATAAAAAATTCAATTATTAAGAAGTTGTTTCTAATCAATTTTTACCATTAATAATAATTTTTTTTAAATATAATTGAAATTTTGATTTATATAATTTAAAAAGCTTTTATTTTTAAATATTCTACTTAGTTTTTCGTTTTAACTAAAAGCAACAGAAACAGTTTTCTTAATACCTGGGTAAATACTATTCAATCTTTATTTAAAGTTTGCACAAACTAAAAAAGAAAACCAAGAAACCAAGGATTATTGTTAGGACAACAAGCAGTTTTCTTTATTCTGTATGAGATTTTATTAAACATTTTTGAAGCTTTTTATCGCTCTTTAAACTTTTTTTTAGATTTTATTGAGTAAAAATTAAAGTTTAAATAAAATGTATTGCAAACTTAAATAGACAAAATTGAGAACCCCTTTTCTCTGCCCGTGTTCACGATGGCGAGGCGTCATTTACCATAAATGTGAGCCTTCGCACAATTTCTCGAAAATTAGGAAAAAATGACGGAAAAACTTGGTGCTAGATTTACACTTGTCGTGGACATCAGGATCTGCTGAAAGAAGAGAGCCCTGGTATACGAGTTTTGAAGAAATTTTCTGAAAAGTACATTTCTCTTTTTTAAAACATCTTTTTCTATGTTTTTACCATGAACATTTAATTTATGACAATTTTAATAACTCTACTCGCAACCAGCGCTTAAAAATACAAATCTACATGTGTTTCAGAATTTCGTATTCTTGGTGAAGAAGCCAGCAAAGAGGCTCCTTTTCGGCGTTCTAAGGCTAGCCACTACGGAAATGAAGATGCCTTCTATAAAAAAATTGTTTAAAACAAATCATCTTTATAAAATGAAGAAGGTTATATTTTGGCCATTCGGCCAAATTCGACTTTTTCGGTTTTCGTCAAATATAGTTAAATAACTACATGAAGGTATCTTATAATCTTCTGAATCAGGGATAAAATATTATGAAATAAGTTGCAATTTTCCCATTTCCACACTAAAACGATAGTTAACAGTTGCGTAATATGAATAAATTCGTTTAGTATTTAATAAATTTGTTATAAAACAAAAAAACTCATTAAAAACAAAATTATCTGGAATCGATTATAAACTAGGATCAAGCCGGGGCCAGTCTCAGCTTTATAGCTTGACTTAGGCTATGGCCTGATCAACAGACCTGGGCCTAGTTTTGCCAAACTTGGACCCGGTCAGGCCCACGCCAAAATTTCCATGAACTAAGTGATATAAATATTTCAATTATACATTTTTCATATAAAAATGTGTCACATTACAATAAATAAAATTTTGTGTATGTTAAATACTCTACACATTCTGGAACACCATAAAGAGGTTTTGATGTAAGTTGCATCAAAACCTGAAAACATAGGCTGAATAACGACGATTTAAGGCATAAAAAAATTGTTTCTTTAAAGATGAGCTCTTTAGGGTTACTGCGAAGACGGAAGAAACTACAACTTTCATGTCAACAAATAAAATACAGAAACTCATTTTCTATAAGAATAGAAATTTTTTATAAACAAAATTTGTTTTAAAAGTTTCTATGGCCGAAGTCTCTGAATCAGAAAAAATTACTATAAACAAAAATTTTCCAAAGTTCTCAAATTTTCGAAACAACTCGCTGAAAGTAAACACATGAGTTTCTTACTTGAACGAATATAAGGGCCGACAAGCACTTAAAAAAAAACATACAAAAGAACACACACACAAAATCTGGCTATCCGTTAGACCCTGTCAAAAACTTAGTATCTTCTGCGTCTTTGTCTCGTGCAGTTGCATTGTTGGCATTCTAAATTCTAGATTTTTTGATCTCGAAAGTTTAATAGTGTCGGGCTGAAGCATTTAACGGACGAGCGAAAAGATAACTCTATTTAATTTTTTTTTGATACTGCGGAATTTCCCAAATCGGGAATTTTTCTTGCTCCAGAATGTTATAATTAATTGGAAATATTTTTTTCCGCGTGTTTTATAATTTTGAAATATTACTCTGTGATTTCATTTATATTCATGTAAGATTGGGGCATTCCAATTCAAGAGTTGTAATATTTGGAAATCTTGTTGATCAGGAATTCTTATATAATTCGGAATTTTAATATTCTCGGATTTTATTACGTACTTATAAATGTTATTATACTACAGTTTATTCAAATAAAAAAATTTATTTCCGAAGTCTATATATGTATATGTATGTATGTATGTATATATAAGTAATTGGTTTCGTGACCAGAGGACGGCCGGCTACTATAAAATGGGATCACATGGACACCCATACAATGCAATGCTGCTGAAGACTGGTGATCTTTTCAGTATAAAAACATCAACCCAAGACGACTCTCTCGGTTCCACCCCCCTCTCCCTTCCTATTCCTTGCTTATTAACTAAAGTTTGGCGGGATGGACGTTATATCTACAGTTTCCACCATATGAAGAATCGATACTTAATGGAATATGATTTCGACTAGCAAAATAAACCTATTGCATAAAGGTGGTAGTGCGGCATATAATCTAAACAATGCATAATACAACAAATAAAATAGCCTCGGAAAGGACTGAAACTTTAATTGACAAACGGCATGCACACGGAAAACGTAAAGGTCAAGTTTCTGGCGACGAATGAAGGCTGGGTGTATGGAATGTTAGGGGGGTGAATAATCTCAAGTTAAAGAAATACAAGAAACACATCGCAGGCATGAAGTATGTCTGATTTAGGATGGAAGAGAGGAGCAGCATCTCGGAGATCATGATTTCGTATATCCCAGATTATTGTGGGCTAGAATGAAACTAGGAATCAGAAGATTATCTATCAAAGCATGTTACGCGCCAGTTGATAGTAATCCCAGAGAAGTAAAAGGCGCCTTCTTGGACACTTTAAATGATACGATGAATATTTGCGATCAAGGTTAAAGAATAATTCTGCTTGGAGATATGAGTGGATGGGTTCGCATCCAAAATCAGGATACAAAAATATTATTAGGTAATTTTGGGGATTCAAGAACAAACTATAACGGAGATAAATTAGTTACCTTATGCTTAGAAAAGGGTCTTTTTATTACAAATACTTGGTTTAGGCATAAAATGATTCACATGTACACCTGGTGTAAAAGAAATAGCCACAGTATAATTGACTTTGTTGTTGCGGTAAAGAAGCTTGGCAAGCGCTTATATGGAAAAAAGATATAGAAAGCGCATGGACTATGTTCCGGGATATCATTGTTAGATGTGCGAAAAAAGTGTGTGGCATCGCGGTTGTAGGAATAATATCTGGTGATGCATGGTGGAATGATGAAATTGCGTCTGACCAAAAAACAAAGAAAGTAGCGTACCGAAGAACGTTGATCAGGACAGGTCTCAGCGATGAGGAAATAAATAGACGAAAAAATGATTATAGACGTAAAAAGAGGATACTCAAGCGACTAATTAGACAAAGCAAAGATAAAATTAGGGCAGAAAAAAAGGAGAAAATACAAAACGACTTTGAAGGATGCAAAAAAACTACTTTATAAAGCAATGAAATGAATTAAAAGTGCAGAATTTTTCAACGTGAAAAATAGTAAAGGGGAAATGCAACATGAGGAACATGGGGTTCGCGACGCTTACAAAGACCATTTTAGGGGACAATCCAAAAATAAAGCTATAGGACACCACAACAGCGATGTACAACACAATGCGTTAGAAAACTCTATTGAAAAAGCCTGTGTCACTGAGGTTAGGGATATAATCAAGAACTTGAAAAACGGTTAAGCTTCCGGGGTAGACAGTATTAACGCTGAAATGCTTAAACACGGTAGGGAGTACATATCACATAGACTGTTTGAACTAATAAATCTATGCATCGAAGTAGAAGTTTTAGGTGATTAGAAAAAGCGATTATCGTGCCAATATACAAAAGAAAAGGAGATAAAAGTGCTGCAATAATTACAGAGGGATCAACTGAAAAGATTTGGGAAGTTCTAAGTGGGTTTATGCCAGGAAGGTCATGTACAGATCAAATATTCAGCTTAAGGCAAATCACAGAGAAAAGTTTAAGTGTGGGCAAAAAAATTTTCTGTACATTTGTTGACCTAGAAAAAGCTTTCGACACGGTAGATAGAAGCAAACTTTGCGAAGTCCTAAAGGATTACGGTGTAAATGGATGGCTCCTACAAGCTATAAGAGCAATATATATGGGTGGCAAAGCGAGTGTAAGGGTAAATGG
>JAAAKG020013335.1:0-20834 GCA_010014905.2 Druon quercuslanigerum | reverse complement strand
TCCTCACACTACTCCCCTCCCTACCGAGTGAGTCACGCCTACCCCGAAAGGGAAACGGCTTAATGGTGTAATAAAAAAAAAAAACCGAATTCATGGAATTCACCGAACTCATGGAATTCACCGAATTTATGGAATTCGCTGAATTCATGGAATGTGCTGAATTTATGAAATGCATAGAATTAAAGAAATTAGTGAAATTGGCGTAATTTGCGTAATTCCAGGAATTCTAGGAATATTCTTGGAATTCACTGCATTGATAAAATTCATTTAATTTAAGGAATTCGTGGAGACGCTGGGATTCAACGAATTCATAGAATATAATGAATTACCCTGGGATGTCACGGAATTACTGAATTTGTGGAATTCGCGGAATTGCTGGAATTCAAGAAATTTAAGGAATTTATGGAATTCGTGGAATTCAAATAATTTGTGGAATTCAAAGAATTCGCGGAATTCGCAGGAGACGTGAAATTCGTGGAATTTAATTAATTAATGGAATTCTAGGAATTAATGGAATTCAAGGAATTAATGAAATGCAAGGAATTAATAGAATTCATGGAATTCATGGAATTAATAGAATTAATGGAATGAATGGAATTCATGGAATTAATGGAATTCACGGAATTTGGGAAAATTCATGTAATTCAAGGAATTCGTGAAATTCATGGAATTCTTGGAATTCACGCAGTTCATTGATTTAAAGGAATTTAGAGAATTAAAAGAAATAATCGAATTCAAGGAATTTACAGAATTCATGGAATTCACGGAAATCGCGGAAATCGCGGAATTGGGTAAATTCATGGAATTCGCGAAATTTGTTGAATTCCTGGAATTCTTGGAATTCACGAAATTTGTTGAATTCCTGGCATTCTCGGAATTCATAGAATGCAAGAATGAAAGGAACTCGCGGAATTCATGAAATTCGTAGAATGCAAGAATTAATGGAATTCACGGAATTCATGAAATTCACGGAATGCATGGAATTCATGAAATTCATGGAATTCACGAAATTCGCAGAGTTAATGAAAATCACGGAATTCACGCAATCCATGAAATTCACTGAATTCACGGAATTCATTGAATTTATGGAACTCATGGAATTCACGGAATTGGCGGAATTTATAGAATTCAAGGAATTAATGGAATTCAAGAAATTAATGGAATCCATCGAATTCGTTGAATTCATGGAATTCAAGAAATATATGGAATTCATGGAATTAAACGAATTAACGGAATTCCACCAATTCATGGAATTCAAGGAATTTATCAAATTCAAGGAATTAATGAAATTCATGGAATTCAAGGGATTGATGGGATTCAAAGAATTTACGTAATTCAAGAAATCCACGTAATTCATGGAGTTCACCTAATTCATGGAATTTATGGAATTTATGGAATTCTATGAATACATGGAATTGAAGGAATTCATGGAATTCATGGGATTTATGGAATTCTAGAAATATATGAAATTCAAAAAATTCATTTAATTAAAGGAATAAATGTAATTCAGGGAATGGGAAGAATTCATGGAATTAAAGGCATTAAAGAAATTCACACGAATTCATTAAATTCACGGAATTAATGGAATTCCGTAAAGTCATTATTCAAAATTGAAAGTTCGACTTCTATCGTCTGCCTCGAGACACACATTTTGTTAGACAAATTTAAAATAATTATTAAGGTGTCGTAGCCCCGGGAAGAAACCCTTTTAGTGTGGTTCGCGTGTTAGTCCGCCTTACCACATGTGCGCCACCCGTCATGTGTTTCTTTAAGGAGGGGCAAGTCAGAAAAAATGAGGGATGGGAATATAGGGGTGTGAAAGTGGGGAAAGTAAGGGGACTAGCAATAGGGAAAGGGAGAGGTGATTGAGGGTGGGAAAGTAGGGGAAATTGGAGAGTTGAAGTATGAAAGTGAGTGTAAGTTTGGCGAAGCAGGGGAAGTAGGGGAAACAATTACAAATTAAGCTGAGTAGAGGAGGTAAGGGTTGGGGGAAGGGTTACGTTAGCTGGGTCAACGAGGATGGGGGAAAGCAGAAAAGGAAGAATTAGGGGAGAAGGGAATTTTTTATTTATTTAATTAGAGCACTTTTTGGTTGAAGATTCGACTATTTTCTTAAAAATTCGTGTTTTTTGATTAAATTCAACTGGATGAAAATTCGTTTTTTATAAGAAAAAAAATGTTTTAAATGAGAATTTGTCAATTCTATTTTTGGTTTTAAAATTTTCGTTTTTAGTTGAAATTTAACTATTTGGCTAGAAATTTATTTTCTGCGTAGGAAATTAATATTTTTGTTTTCAAGATTCATCTATTTGTTTAAAAATATTACTATATAAATTTAATTTAATCAAATTTATTACATGTAAAATAAATTTAATTAATGTGTTTTTGTTTGGGAATTTAACTATTTAGAATATTTTGTTGAAATCCTTTGTTCGTTGAAAATTAGAAACGATGAATTCTCAAAAAGGAAGTTAATTTTTAGGCAAGGAATATAAGTTTTCAACCAAAAAGTTAAATTATTAAATAAAAAGACGACAAATTATCTATAAAAGCCTGGAATTTTGAACCAAAAAAAATTAGTGTTAAAAAAAAAATTTAATTTAATTTAAAAGCAAATAAAGTGCAATTTTTTTTTAAAATGATCAATTTTCAAAAAAAAAAAGATTTTAATGTAAAATCAAAACCAGTTCAATTTAAATCAATTATATAAAATTGTCAAGAAAATAGTAAAATTTGTAACCAAAAATATAATTTATGAACCAAAAGAATGAAGTTTGAGCAAAATAGTGCACACAATGGTCTTCAATCCGTTTGATTTTATTAGTTTTATTTGTCAACATTCGTATGTGGCGCGCTTGCGCAAAAATATATACTCTCCGCGCATGCGCGACCATCAGCGCCACCTCGCGAGTAATCCCGCAGTTTTGTCGCAGTCGTGATCTCGAGAAGTTGCTTTCGCGGTACTGTTTCCCCGGTTTTCCCGTGAATTTCCCGACTCGTAGGGGATCTCGTGTTTTCAGCTCTGTGACAAGAAACGTAAGTACCGCTTTTCCTTTTCCAATCTCATTTTCACCACAATGACTGTCCTGACAAATTGTTACTTCTCGACGCGTTTTGCACTCATTTGCACTCAACAGACGGCACGGATCCGACCAAAATGGCCGTACCCGATTTACAACAAACCAAAGGGCCTCGCTTCGAGTCAATCACAAATCTCCAAAAAAGGACCCCACCAATAATTAGTCCAAAATTCCCCCCTGACATTTTTCCCAATTCTCGTATCTTTTCAACAATTTTCCCCGGAAGTCAAATCCGAAAAATTGAAAATGCCCCTGGCTCTTGCTTGTGTGTCGTCGTTCCGAATCGATTTTTTCGCAAGGGGCCGTTCTCGATTCGCAGAGAAGCTCCCAAGGGTGAAAAAAGGAGGACTTTTGTTTTAGGGAGTTTCTAACCTCTTCTTTGGTAGTTTTAGTATTTGGGAACTTTTTTCCGGGTGGATTTTTCTAATCCGCCCAGAATCAAGTTTTGACAGGTGAGGGATTTGATCAGCTGTTAGGACTGTCATTGGATTTTTAATCTGTAATTGGGAATTAAAAATTGGAATTTGTAATTAGCGTTTTTTGTTAATTTAGAGGTTATTGTGCGGGAAGAATTTTATTGTTGCTTTGAGGGGAGAAACAGGTCGTTTTTCTGAGTAAATGCCAGTCGTGATTCTCGATTTCTCCGCTTGTGGGCTTTTTATTTTATTTTTTGAGGTAGGCTCGTTAATTACCGAAAGTTATTTCAGAACTGGGAGGAAAGGATTTATTTGTTTTTTTTGTTTGTTTTCGAGGCAAATTTACCCGAGGATGAAAATGAAACCGGCTCTGTGTGTCTACCCTACCTGGAAAACCTGGAATTTCCAGGAAATTTTTATATCCCTTACAAAGCAGTTAAATTTTCAACACAAAAATATGGTTATTCAGCAAAAAAGTTAATTTTTAGCGTTAAAAGATCAATTAGAAGTAAAAAATAGTTAATGCCTCAAAAAAAAAATTTTCATGTAAATAAAGCACAATTGAATTAACCCAAAACAGATTCATTTTCAAACAAGAAGTTGAATTTTTAATTAAAAAAATTAATTTTCTATTAAAAACGAAAAATTTCTAACAAAATGGATAAATTTGAAAACCAAATACACAATTCAATTTAACCAGTAAAAACAAATTTTAAACACAATAGTTGAATGCTCGAACAAAAAAGTTGAATTTTTCAGCAAAAGAATATTTTAATTTCAAATAAAAGATAGTTAATTCCGCAAGCAAAACAGATTATTTTTCAACCAACAAATTGTATAAATCGTCGACCGAAAATATTAATTTCTTTACCAAAAATACGAAATTTTAACCAAGTAGTTAAATTTTTAATGTCAAAGTGATTACTTCTTAACAAGAATATATATTTGGAACAAAACAGTACAAAACAGTTGAATTTTTAACTAAAGTTATGAATCTTTAACCAAAAAGGAAAGGAATTTATTTATTTTTTATATAAAAAATAATTTTATTTAACAAAATAGTGCAATTTTCAACAAAAGGGTGTTTTTGTAAAAATTCAACTATTATATTTTTGTTAAAGAATTCATCTCTTTTGGTAGAAAATTCTGCTACATTTTTGATTAAAAATTTAATTAGTTTCTTGAAATTGCAACTATTTTGCTGTAAACGTTAATTTTATCAGTTAAAGGTTTATCTCTGGATGAAAATTTAATTATTTTCTTGAAAATTCGTTTCATTTTTGGTCCAAAATTCATATTATTTATTTAAAATTTCGTCTATTTTGTGGAAAATGCGTCATTTTTGATAGAAATTTAACCTTGTAGACAGAGAATTTGTTTTTGTTTGAAAATTAATTTTTTCAATTGAATATTGAATTATTCCTCTTTTAGTTAAAAATGTATCTATTTTCTTCGAAAATTTTAATATTTGGTTGAAAACTCGGTTAAAACCTCATTTATTTAGTTGAAAAGTATACTATTATATTTTTGATTGAAAATCTGTTTTTTTCTGAAAATTGTTCCATTTTTGGTCGAAGATTAATGTTCCAAAAATTAATTGTTATTATTAATTTTTTTAATGAAAATTCTTCTTAATTGAAAATGATTGTTTGAAATTTTCGATTGAAAGTTCAACTATTCCAGTTTTAGATTCATTATTTTACATGAAAATTCATCTCTAGTTGAGCACTGATTTTTTAACTGAAGATTTAAGTATTCAGTCTTTGGTTGAATTTTTATCCATTCTTTGGAAATTCAACTTTTAATTGAACCATTATGTATTTAATTTAATCATCTTTCTTTGCTCTTAATAATCTTCTTTTTTTAAATTGATATTTTTGTTTAAAAATGCAAGTATTGTAAGTGTAACTTTTTCTTTTTAATTAATTTTTGTTGTGGGAAATTAGTTGGTTTTTTCGACTAAAAATGTAATTATTCCCGTTGAATATTCAACCATTATACTTAAAAATTTATCTTTGGTTGAACTGAATTAGCCTTTTTTTGTTGAAATAAATCTTCTTGATTAAAAATTTATCATCTGGTTGAAAGTGATTTTTTTTAAACTGATAATGTAAGTATTCAAGTTTTAGTTGATAATTTATCTTTTTTAGTTTAGAGTGAAACTTTTTTATTGAAACTTCATCTTTTTTGAAGATTCAAAATTTTTGTTTAGAAAATCATCACTTGGATTGCATTTTTTTTTAAACATTTAGTTGTTTACCTGAAAATTTAATATTTTATTTTTTGTTAAAAACTGATCTTTTTAGTTTAAAATTCAACTGTTTGGTTAAGAATAATGTTTTCAAGTTCAAAGTTTAATTATTTGGTTGAGAATTCATGTATTTTATTCGAAAATCATAATTTGATATAAAATTAATCTTTTTGATTGAATTTTTGATTTTTGATTGAAGTAGACACCCTGTTACAAAAAGAGTACGAATTTACAGCAGATTACAATTTTTTTTAAAATAGCGATTCGAAAAAAGGTACTAATTTATAAATTAGTGACAAATTTTGTAATGTTTACTAATAAATGTGTGTAGTTTTTGTGTAAGTATAATTTAAATTATTATCTTTATTTTTGGTAAATCTTGCAGTTAAATAAAAATTTTAGAGCTTTTATTATCCAGTTTTTTTGTTGTAATTTTTACTGAACTGTTCCAGTTTTGCGAAAAGATTTAGGGCTTTTTAAACGAATAAATTTAATATATCCACATAGTATTTTTAGGTATACTTTATCAATTTTTGTTATTTCTTTATTGCAAATTAATATTTTCATGCAAGTAATTATTTCTTTCAAATTATTATTTTTCTGACATACATTTTTGCAAAAATTTATCTTATTTTTGTCACTAAAAATTTTTTGTTGTTAATTTTTATAATTTACAAAAAAAAAATTCTTTTTGAAAACAATTATGTACTCTGAGGAAGTTCATATTTAGCAAAGTTTTAAAAAAGAATGTTTAAAGAAATACACTCAGAAAAGTGAATGCTATTGTTTATTATTATTTTTATTATTTATTGTATATTTTTCTGCACATGTCAACATGAAGTATACCTTGTGCAGTTTGAAAATTTTAAACATTTTGATAATTAACTAAAACAAAATAAAATTTAATTTTCCGTTTTAAGAATCTAATCTCTAATGAGCGAAGTAAAAAATAAAAATTTAGATAAGTTATTATTATTATTATTGTACGGAAATTAGGGTGTTTCATGGTTATTTGAATAAAAGGAGTCCAAGGGGCCGGCCGGCGGCGAGACTATTGATTGCAATAATCTCGTATACGCATAGTCGCAAAAGCGTCGCGACGCTATTCCAACCCCGGTAGATTATGCCGTCTGTCAAGGTCTTTTGCAAACTTCCGGAAAACTGTTCTTTCTTTCAAATTTCCTGCAAGTAAACCTTTAAGAGCCAAATTTTTAGCCAAATTCAAGTTTTCCAATTTTATTTTAAATTTTATGCAATGTATATTCTAGAATTATTATTATCAGGGTTGCTACAGGTCAGGGATTTTTATAAAGACAGGGAATATTATAGAGAACCTAAAATGAATTTGAGATGAATTTTAGAACAAAAATATAATAGTAGAATTTCAAACAAAAAACGAATTTATAACCAAATAGTTGAGTAATCAACTAAAAAATATGAACTGGAATAGTTACATTTTTAATTTAAAAAATTAAATTTTAACTAAATGGAAATAGATTTTCGACTGAAAAATATGTATATCAACAATATAATTATATTTTTAACCAAAGATATGATTCTTCAGAAAAAATTTTTACGAATGTAGTTCGACTTTCAGCTAAGTAGTCGAGTTTTCAAAAAAAATTTAATCTTCAACCATAAATGGAATAGCTACGTTTTAGTTTAAAAAAATGTTTTAGACAAATAAGAACAAACTTTTATGAAAATTGAATGAAATTTTTAATTAAAGATATGATTTTTCAACTAAAATGATGAATCTTCACTCAAAATGATGAATTTTTAACTAAGAAAATAAATTTGATACTCAAAAGCTCGAATTTTCACAAAAAGACATGAATTTTCAGCCAAATAATTAGATTTTCTATAAAAAAAGATTAAGTTTAAAACAAAAATAGAACGAATTATTCACAATTTAGTTTAATGAATTTTCTACTAAAATGATTAGTCTCTAAAAAAAAATGAATTTTGAATTAAGAAGAAAAGTTTTCTTCCCTAAAAGGCGAATTTTCAACAGAAACCATAAATTTTTGCCCAAATTGCTCATTTTTAAATATAACGCATGAATTTTCGTCCAAAAATGAAATAATATTTCAACAAAATAGTTCAATTTTCAGCCAAAGAAATAAATCTTCAATGAAAATAATAAAATTTTAAAAACTTTGTTCAACTTATAATCAATGACTTGAATTTTTGACCAAGCAAGATTACTTTTTAACAAAATAGTTGCATTCGAGTTAATTTTTTCGAAACCGGAAAGTAAAAATTCAATTATTTGTTTAAAAGTTTATTTCGTTATTTGAGAATTTAACTAATTTATATAAAAATATTTTTTTTGGTTTGAGATTTTTCATTATAACTGAAAATTTAACTTTGTATTTTTGTAGAAAAATCGTTTTTTTTTTCGTAAAAGAAAAGTATTTTTTGGGTTGGAAATTGAACTAGTTGGTTAAAAGTGCAATTTTTTTATTGTAAATTCACCATTTTATTTTATAAAGTAGTTGTTTTTTTAGCTGAAAATTAGTTTGTATAACTGAAAATGTTGTTATACCATTTTTTCTTAATTATTTATCTTTTTAGTTGAAAGTTAATTTATTTAGTTGAAAGCTCGTCTTTTTTCGGTTAAAAACTCAATTATTTTTCTAGAATACTCATAGTTTAGGTTTAAAAATCCAACATTTTAGATACTTTATTTTCTTTCTTGACTGATAAAGTTGTCTTTTTTGGAAAATGAAGTTTTTTTTTCAAAATTCATCTTTTGGGTTTAAAAATTAGCATGCTGTGCTTAGGATTCAACTAATCTGTTGAAAATTCTTATTTTTTGGCTTAATTCAACTGTATTTTATTGAAAATTAAAATCTTTTTAGTGCGGAAATATCAACTATTACACTTTTTGTTGAGAATTCATTTTTTTATTATCGAACACTCATTAGTTTGGTTGAAAATAGATCCATTTTATTGAAAATTCCTTTTTGTTGTTGTAAATTAATTAATTTAACTGAAAATTCTATTTTTTCTGAATAATATCATTGATCTCTCAGGTGTAAGCTTATTTTATTATGACGAAAAGAACAATTTAGTGTTAATAGGAAAAATTAAAATTTTGTCTGGCAAAAGTAAGAGAATTTTGAAATCATGATTTTTTAGCAACCCTGTATTATTAAAAAGACAAAATCGTAAACAAACAAACTCGGTTGAAATAATTTAAAAGACGTAGAATCCATTGATAAATGATCTAACTTGATATTTCGAACTGTTCTGAGAAGTATTCGCGAAAATCAATTTAAAAAACGAAAGGTTATCAAAAATTGCGATAAAATTTGAAATTATTTCCGCCTGAAGCCAAACAATCATATTAGCGATTATTTGAAGCAAGTTAACTTGATAGTCATGAATAACCAATGTTGTTTTTTAAATAAACGTTTTAGAGGATGTCGATGGCAGTGCACTAAAATTCAAGGCTCGAGGGAGGACTCAAGTCTCTACTGATTTGCATCATCAAGGAATCTGCCGAGTTACACTCGTGGATCATGAAAATGGTGTTGTCTCAACGTCAGAGGGAGGAGTTGTAAGTCTAGTTTTCATTTTGTGTATATACGTAATTTTTGAGAATAATGTTGGGTTAACACGTAATTTCGAATTTATAAGTATGATAAAAATCGACTGCGCTGTTATACATTGCATAGAGATATACTGCGCATCCATAAATGTCACAGATATCTATCGCGCAGCCAAAAACGCCGTAACCACCTACTGCGCAGTCAAAAGTGCCATATATTCCTACTGCGCATTAATATGTTCCTTATAGATCTACTGCGCAGACTTGAACGCATAATTTGCAAAACGCATGCGTGGCGGGAATTTCGAGTGGGGAGTTCTTTTCTTTTAATGTTTTGAACGGCTTGTATTGTTTGCATTAATTTATATTATTTTTTAAACGATAGAAGACAAAAAGTAATTTCTTTAATTCCTTCTTTAAGATAGATAAAAAGAATAGTTTAAAGATTTCTTCCTTGAAAAATTTTACTAGAGAAGATAATCAACCTAATAAAATAAAAATAAAATAAATTTTTACTTTTGCAATAAATACTTAAAAAAATTGAATTTCCGTCTTCCAGTTCAGCGAAACATTTTTTTATTTTATTTCTTCCAAAATAGCAATAACTAGTTTTCAAATTGACTTTCTTCATCTGCAAAAAATCTTTATTTTCATATTTTCTATATAAGTTTGCTAATTTCCTCATTTCAATTTAAAAAGTTATAATTTTGAAATTACTCTTTTCAATCTAAAAAATTTATTTTAATTTTTTTATGATGCTTCCTTCTCACGATTATATTTTTAGAGTAAAATTTTATTATTTGGTGGAAAATTCAACTTTTTTATGTTCTTCCTTTTTGGGTCGACATTAATTGTTAAACTAAAAATTTAACTTTTCCAATTTTTTTTAGAAACTAACTGATCTAGTTTAGATCAAAATTCAACTATTTGGTTTAAAAAATCATGTCATTTGTTAATAATTGGTTATTTTGTTAAGAAATTAATCTTCTTGGTTAAAAATTAGGCTGTTTTGGTTCAAAATTCAACTGCTTGCTTAAAAGTTGAACTAATTTGTTAAAACTTTCGTTTGTTTTTGTTGCACATTCATAATTGTAGTTACAAAATTCATCCCTGGCTGAAATTTTGTTGTTGAAAATTTAATTATTCCAGTTGAAGATTTATCGTTTTTGTTTAACTATAAAGGTGACTTTTCCATTTTGGATTATTAATTGATCTTTTTTTTTTTTGCTAGAAAACTATCTTGTTGCTTTGAAATTTCCTCGTTTTAGTCAAAAATGTAACTGCTTAGTTGAAAATTAACTTTTACGTTGAAAATTTATAATTGTTGGTTCAAAATTCTATTTTTTCCAGAACATTCGTGTTTTGTCTTGAAAGTTCAACAGTTTATATGAACTTTTAATTTTAAATTCATGTTTTTGTTATGAACTCATATTTGTAGATTGAAAATTCATTTTTTTATTCGACTTTTTATTTAAAAATCTTATCTTTGCAGGTAGAAAAATTAAGAATTTGGTTAAACATTTAATTTTTTTGGTGGAAATTAAAATATAAAAAAAAAACTATTTAATTTAAAAAGTTATCTTTTGGAATAAGAACTGAACAGTCTTGTCGAAAATAAAACTATTTGATTGAAAATTCGTCTTTTTTTCAAATTAATCTTTTTTGGGTTTAAAACCCATATTTTTTAAGTAGAAATTTCATCTGGTTTTGTTGTTGAATTATCGTCTATTGCATTTTTGGTTGAGAATTCATCTTTAGAGGTTAAAAATTCATCTTTGCGGGTTGAGAAGTCAACTGTTTTCTAAAAAATTAGAATTTTTGGCTTGAAAAATCAATCATGTTTTTTTTTTATTCACCTTTTGGGTAAAAAATTCAAGCATTTGGTAAAAATTCAAACATTAAAATAAAATTTTAATTATTTTGATAAAAAAAAACTATTTTGTTAAAAATTTAATTCTTCTGTTGAAATTTTAAATATTTGGTAAAAAAGTCATCTTTGTGGTCGAAAATTCATTTCTTTTTGGTAGAAATATCATCTATTTTGGTTGCAATATCAACTGGTAGAAAACTCATTTTTTTGGCTGAAATAAATCAATAAATTTGAAATGCTTCAATTTTAATCCTAAATTGTTTTATTTCGTTTATACAGGTTCTATATTAAAAAAATTACAAGAATAAAATTATAATCTTTGAATCTTAATGGTCACGGAAAATAAAAAATTTATCAGTTAAAATTCAGGGAATTATGAAAAACTGCATTTTTATTTTCTCTAAAATTCAGTTTAGAAATTTACGCACATATTCATTCCACTCAAATATGTTTTCGTTCAATTTGAATATGTATCAACTTTAAAAACAAATGTTTATCCCCTGTCTAAAATAAGTAGTCTTCTTCTAATATTATTACATTACACAAATTGACTCTTTGGACAAGAGGTTTTTTGGTTTCCCCATTATGGGATAGCGTGCAGACTTAGCTCGGATCAATGGAACGCCATACTCGGCTTCCGAATTTAATCGTTTCGTTACAAAAGTTTGTTACTAAGGTGTATCCACTTTCAAGGCGAAAAATATCCTCCCTTCAATTCCAACTTCCGATCACTCTCCAGTTTCAAGGATGACAATTAACACACCCCAGAAGAGAAAACAAAAAATACTTTTATATTCAAATTCAATGCCAATATTAAGGTTCTATTTTAAACTAAACAATTTTTAATATTCCCTTCAAATCTTATCTTTAATTAACATCAATACGAGGGTTGCAATTTATCGATTTTTTCAACCCTCTTTTTTAACAAATCTGGGTCACCTCGATAATAATTGTTTATATTTTTTTTTTTTTTTGTAAAATTAATTTAAGCAGTTTAATCCATTTTCTGATGTATGTAACCCCTGCAAATGGATAATCCAATCTGAATGAAACTCGAGCGATTCGCAAAGTGGAAAAGGCCAAAATCGATCTTATGAATTAGTCTCGGATCGCTCAGGGTGGAATGAATAGTGGGCGTAGTGAAACGGTGGGGAAACACGGGGGTGTCTTTTCGAGCACGCGCTACTTGTCAGATCGATAGTGAAGACGTCGAGACGCAGTATATGCGCAAAAGGCGGAAAATTGCAAGAAAATTGTGAAAAGATCCATTTTATTCACTTAAATTTAACAAAAATTGAATAAAATTGAAAAATTTTAATTTATCCCCCCTTTTTTCTTTTTTTGGATTTTTTATTCTCTCAAAATTTGTGTTTTTAGTATTTTATTCTGTACAGATTATTTAATTTAAAGTCTAGATTTCTCATACCGACATTATTGATAGATTATAAGATAGAATCAGTCGGTAATGTCGGTGAAAAGGTCGTCATATTTAGCGTGGAAGAGAACCATCCGAGTTTTCCGATGTCGGTATTAGGAATCTATCTTTCAAATTTATTTATTAAATTACAGTAAAAAGAAAATATATAATATTTAAAATATTTTCAAATATTTTTAAAATTCCGAAGAATTTAAAGTAGGTTGAAATGATTTAAAGGTATTCTAGCAGATTTTAAAGATCTTAGATTATTCTTAAGTATTCAAAGGAATTTTCAAGAGCTTTAAAAAGTTTCAAAAGATTTCAAAGAATTGGAAATATTTTAGGATATTTTAAAAGATTTCAAAACTTTGAAGAGATTCAGAACGTTTTGATTGGTTGTAGGGTATTTTCAAAATTTTTCAAGCAGTATTCAACATTTAAAAAAAATTTGGATTTGGAAGTATTTTTAATATTTCAAGGTATTGAAAAAAAATTCAGTTAAATTTCAAGAGCGTTAAAAAAGCTTCCGGGGATTTCAAATATTTCTTTATTTTTTAGGGTATTTTTAAAAATTTCATGAAATTATAAAAACGCGTTAAAAAGTGACAAGGAATTTTATTTTTTTTAAAAGAGTTTATGGTATTTTTAAAATTCCAAGGAATTTTCAAAAACTTATAAAAGATTTTAAAGAATGTGAAATATTTTTTCGTATTTTAAAACAGTCCAAGGAATTTCAACTGGATTTATATAATTTGTGGGGATTTTAAATAATGTAAAGAATTCAGGATATTTTTAAAAATTCCAAGGAATTTTCAAGATCTTTAAAAAGCTTCAAGGAATTTCAAAAGGTTTTTAGTAATTTAGGGCATTTTTAAAAAATCCAGTAAATTTTCGAAACTGCATTTTTTTTAAAAGATTGTAGGGTATTTTCTTAATTCCAAGGAATCTTGAAAAGCGTTAAAAATTTCAAGGGATTTCCATCTTTTAATAAAATTCTAGGGTATTTAAAAAAATTGATGTTTTTATATATTTTAGAATAAAGGTAATGAAGGATTTGAAATGTTTAGGGGATATTTTAAAAGCTTCCAATGAATTTTTTACTTGATTTGAATAATTTGAACAGATTTGAATGAATTTTAAAGATTTTAGAATATTTGTGCAAATTCTAAGGAGTTTTTTAAAAGCTAAAAAATGCTAAGGGGTTACAAAAGATTTTAAAGGATTTGAGATATCTTAAGAGTATTTTTAATATATTTTATTAGTTTGGAGTAATTCCAAAGAATGTGAAAAATTGTATGGTATTTCTAGAAAGTTTGAGGAATTTTCAAAAAGAATTTAAATTAATTTTTAAATATATTTTTAATATCTTATGGTATTTTTAAAGAGTTCAAAGAATTTTCAAAAGTTTTACAAATTTCTAAAGATTTCTAAAGCTTAGAAATATTTTAGCTTATGGGCTTTTAAAGAATTGACTAGAATTTCGGAAAATATACAGCAATTTTATCAAACCTATAAGGTTTTAAAATATTTTAAAAGATTCCAATGGGTTTTATAAGTTTTTCGATTTATTATATTTAAATAGATCTCAAACAATTTATTCACAAGAAATGTCGGATTTCGTAGTGTTTGAAAGATTTTAAGAGATATTAAAATATTTTTTGCAATTTTAATTAATTTGGAATTCTTTTAATTTCTTTTGAAATCTTAGTAATTCTTTTGAATTTTTAGAATTATTCTAAATTCACTCAATTGTACTTAATTTAATCGATTTCACTCACTTAAATTTTACTGAAGTCAATGGTGTTAGTCACATTATTATGGGTTAATTAGGTCTCTTTTTTAAGTATTTAAATTAGTTTGTGGCAGCCCTGAGAATAATAATTTATAAATTTAGATTAAAAAATGTTTTTCTCTGAAATTTTGAACTGCTAATTTTATTCTTGTATTTATTTGCGGGTTTCTTATGAATGAACAAACTAGTTTGGCATTTACACTAAGTAGTTGAATTTTCAAACGAAAAAGATTAATTCTAAACAAAAAATGTAATTATTATTTATTTAACCGAGACATAGTTTTAATTTCAAATTAAAAACATTTGAATTAAACCAAAAAGAATGAATTTTAAGCAAGCATTATTATTAAAAAGATATGAATGTTCAAACAAGAATAATTTTTTCAGTGAATGAAGAAAAAAAGTTTTACCAAAAATGTTGAATTTTTAAGCCAAAAAGGCCAGCTTCCAACAAAATAATTAAATTTTCAAATAAATACTTCATTTAAAAAAAGAGATGATTTTCAACCAAGAAGATTAATTTTTTTACTGATATTTCTTATTGTGAACTTAAAAAATTAATTTTGAACCAAAGTGAAAACGAATTTTCAACTAAGATTATGGATCTTCGTCCGAAAAATGAACTTTTACGAAAGTAAAATTTGACAAGTCAAAAAGATGATTTTTCTAACAAAAAAGACAACTTTTGAACTAAGTACGTTAATTTTCTAACCGAAAAAACGAATCTTCTAAAGAAAAATTAAATTTTCAACTCAAAAATATGAATGATCAACAACAAAAAATTAATTTTCAACTAGAAAAAAACTAATTTTCAACTAAAATTATAAATCATCAACGAAAGAAAATAAATTTCAAGATTGTAGTTCTACTGTTAACCAAGTAGTTGAATTTGTAACCTAAAATTATGAATTTTTAACGAAAAATATAATAGTTCATATTTAAGCAATAAAAGATTCAAATTAAAAATCTAAAGCAGGTGATTTTGACCATGAACGACGAATTTTCAACAAAATACGTAATTTTTCAATCAAACATTTCAATTTTTTACCAAATGGTTTCATTGTCAACCCTTAATATTAATTTTTTATAAAACAGTTTTATTTTGAAGCCAAACATGTGAATTTTTGACAACAAAGTTTATTTTCAACCAAAAATGATAAATTTGTAACTATGCATGAATGCGCATCAAAAGACTCAAATTTTCAATAAAAGAATTTGTTAGTTTAGAAAGAAAAAAATTTCAAACAAGTTGTTAAATTTTTAAGCCAAAAAGACGTATTTTCAAAGTAACTAATTTCATTTTGTATGAAATAATAACATTTTTTAATAAAAAATATGAATTCTTAACGAAAAATTTAATAACTTGACAAATTTTATGACACTATTTTGAGACTTAAAAAAAAAATTTGTGACACTATTTACACTATTTTCTAGTTCTAAAGTAAATCCTCGGCCGTCTGGTTATTTAAAAGTCTAGACTTCTTTTACCGACATTACCGACCAATAATAATAATATAGTATCAGTCGATAATGTCGGTAAAAATAACATCTTAGAGTCAAAGTCACGGATAATTTCTATCACGGAAACGAACCTATTTAGCTTGGAATCAAACCATCCGAGTTTGCCGATGTCGGTATAAAGAATCTATTCTTTAAATTTATTTCGTAAATTAATAATAAATAACAAAGGAAACGATTCTTTAACCCTGAAACTAATTTGTAGTGGATATTATTTGGAATAAATAAATATATTTTGAAAATTCTATACTATTTTATAATAATTATTGTTTTGTGAAGTACAAAATATAAATTCTAAATGTCAGGAAGATAGGAGTAGTGTTCATCGTGGGCATTGATCTTTACTTTCCAAGTCTATAGATATATTAAACACGTATGTTGCACACCTCATTTTTCGCAGAATGACGTCATGCAGTTACTATGGAACACAAAAGTTATGAAAAAAATTATTGTGAAATTTAAGATGAGAGTCTCTTGAGTACTCAAGAAAAATAAAAACGAAGGTCAGTGGTCCTTACGTCATTTGAAACACACATTTGTCAAATATTTTATATTTAAATATTTTAATTTGAAAAAGAATATCTCGTATCATAAAAAATAAATAGAAACGTAACATGGAAGGAGGGAGGGATTTAAAAAACCGTGTTTTTTTCTCATTTTTAATGTTTTCGAGTTAAAATTGCTGCTTATTTTGAAAAAATTTTGTAGAATAATTCAATTCATTTTTTTTAATTAGTCCAATCAGCTTTAGTCTTAAATTATAATTTTTTTACAATGTAAAATTCTGGAATTTTAAAAGCTTTGACTTAGAAAGATTCAATTTAGTTTTCAATTTGAAATTGTCAAATTTTAATCGCTTTGAATTTAAAATTAATAAAATTCAAAAGTTTTTTATTATTTAATTTTGAACGATCCTAATTATAAATAGCACTATTCTAATTCCTATGAATTTCAAATTATTCAATTTCTAACATTCAAATCTTAAAATATTCAATATTGAACATTTTGACATTGTTCCATTTTCGACATTTTAACCAGAAATTATTTAATTTCGTGATTCAATTGAAAAATCCAAAATCTTTCAATATTTTTTTTATTTCAGACGTTTCAATTTAAAATTATTAATTAATAATTATGGTTTAAAAAATGTTTAAAACATAATATTTAAAATTTGACTTAGTAATGGATTTTTAAATTGTTTATTTAATTAAAAATCAATAGATTTCTTATAAAAAAAGTTTGCTGATTATCGACTTCTGCAATTTACCGGGAGAAATATTTTGAATGGAATGAACAGGAACTAAAAATGAATGAACAGGAAATAAAAGCGTTGAAAATTTAATAATTTTAATTTGATAGTATTTGAAATTGAAAAATTATAATTTATGAACATTCGAAATTGAAAATTTTCATACTAAAATTTTGAAAAAGGACAATTTCAAAACGTTAAAAATTTAATACTTTCAGATGAGAATTTTGAAAATTGGATTATTTGAATTTAATAATATAAAATTAAAAACTAAATTGAATATTTTAGTGTCAAAGATTCTAAAATTGTAGAATTTTGTTTAGCATATAAATAATTCTAGAAAATTGTAGAATAAAGGATTAGACAAATGTTTCTGAGATAAAAAAATAAATTCATCATAATTTTCACCATTTAGAATGCAAAAATGTAATATATAGATTTTAAAATTCAATTATTTTTTAAAAATATTTAAAATAAAGTCATTTTTAATGAGAAACATTAAAAATAAAAAAATGGCTACTACTGATGTGATAAATGTTACTAATGTTGCAAATTAAATAAAACCGAACTTCATTTTATATTGAAAAAAAAATTTAGTCAAAACAATTTTTTATCTCAACATTTTTATTCCCGAACCCTTTTGAATTTTAATTATTCAAATCAAATTGAGCAATCTTAATTATTTCAATTCGATATTGTTTTTTTTTTTAAGTTAACTTTGACATGTTAAATATTTTTGAATATTTAAAAAATAAACATAACGAAATTTTAAAGGCTTGAATTTTACAAATTATTCTTCTGAAGTTTTATTTATTTTAAATTAATTCCGAAGACATTTAATTTATAATAATAAAATTTCGAAGAATTAAAAAAAAAGAAAATTTTGTACGTTTAAAATTTATGTTTTTATTCGAAAATAAAAAAAACTTCAAGTTTCAACTTCTCTTTATTAAAATAATTTATTTGAATAAATTGAAATTTAAGTAGATTATCATTATTTCCGCAAAAGAATTTTCTAGAAAATAGATTTGTTGAAAAACTTTTCCGAGAAGAATTCACTTCCTTTTTCATAAATGGCTTCAGATCTTCGGATTGCACTTTCCAGAGGAATAGCAAAGGCTCGAAACTTTTTATTCCCAAGACCATTTCGCTTCTTCTTCTCACCTCTTTTATTTACTTTCTCACCTCGATCTGATCAGATTCGAAATCTTTAATTACAGTTTAACCAGGTGAAATTTTTCATTAAAAATCATTGTATTTATTTTTTGTTTTCTCAAATCATAGACACACTCTTCCCTCTATTCCTTCTTTATTCTCTTATTTTCAAGAAACTTCCCCTTTTTCTCATTTTTTCGCTTTAATATGCAAACAGAATTAATAAAATTAAAAATTATATTATTTGGTTGAAAATTTAAGTATTTGGTTAAAAATTCAAATATTTTGATAAAGTCGTCTTTTTTAAACTAAAAATGTAACTTCCATTCTTGATAGAAAAATGAAATTTTTAATTCAAAATTGATCTTTCGTAGTTGAAAATTCAACTATTTGTTTAAAAGCTGAAATATTTTGTTGAAAATTATTTTTCTGGTTAAAGATTTATCTCTATAGCTAAAGATTAATCTATTTTCTTAAAAATTGGTTTTTTCTTGTTGAAAATTAACTTGTTAAACGGAAATTTGAAATATTCCAGTATATCTACAAAGTAGACCTTTTCTAGTTGAACATTCGTCTTTGGTTTGTAAATTTATTTCTTTTAATAGAAATTTAATCTTTTTTGGTTCAAAATGCAAATGTTCCAATTAAAATTAATCTCTTTTTTCAGATTTTACTATTTTGCTGAAAATTTGTTCTTTTCTTCGTTGAAATTTAATTTCCTTACATGAAAATTTAGTATTTGGTTAAAATTTTTTTTTTTTGTAAATCCGACAATTTGGTTGATTTTTTTCTTGACTGCATTTTTCAAGTCATTTTTATGATAAATTCAACGATTTTATTAAGAATTTATCGTTTTTTGGTTGAAAATTTGTTTTTCCTTCTTGACTGAAAAAAGTCTTTCTTGTTTAAAAACACATATTTCTTAGTAGAAATTTCATCTTTTTGGTTAAAATTGCAAAGTTTTTGTGGCAAATTAACCGTTTTTTGGTTGAGGATTCAACTATTTTGTTAAAAATTTGTTGTTTTTGTTTGAATTTGACTGTTTTTGATATGAATAAAAAATCCTTTTTGGTTGAAATATCAACTTTTCGTTATTCATTCAGAATTTATCTTAACTGGGTGAAAATTCAACTTTTTGTAGACGATTCATCTTGCTGAGTTGAAAATTTAACTTTTTTTTTTTAATCATTTATTTACAGGGTGTCTACCCTACCTGGAAATCCTGGAAAACCTGGAATTGTCAGGGAATTTGTATATACCGGGAAAAAACATGGAAATGTCAGGGAATTTTTTCAAGGGCGTGGTTAATTTTCTTTTTAAATTGCAATATTAAATGGGATAACATGCTCTTTTATTTGAAATCAATTTTTTGAACGAAAGTTCAATTTATTAAGTTTATTCCGAGTGCAACTAGTACTACTTTGTTGAAAATTTTTTTCTTGTTTTTTTTTTTTGTAATTGAAAATTAATTTTCCTGCTTAAAATATAACTATTTAATATTTGTTTGAAAAATTATTTTTGATTGAAAATGTTGACCTTTTGTTATAAATCAATCTTCAGGGCTGAAAATGATTATTTTTATGGGAAATTTAATGATTCTATTTAAAAATAAACCTCAATTTATTTCAAAATTGATGTTTTTGGTTGCAAATTTAAACTGTTTAAGTTGGCGAATAATTATTTTAGTTGAAAATTCGTAGCTGTGGTTGAAAATGCATATTTTAACTGAAAATTTAACTATTCACTTGTTATCGGACAGTTTATCTTTTTCGTTTAAAATTCATGTATTTTCAAAAAAATTCGTCTTCGTTGATACAAACGATTCTTCTATTCCATTTTTGTTAAAAATGGATCTTATTTTGTTTGAAATTTAACTTTTCGGTTAAAAACTTGTTTCATTTGTATTTGATAATGAAAATATTTTGTTTAGCATTCATGTGTTTTTAATTTTGACTTTAATTTTGTTGTCTACATGGTCTAAAATCGTAGAAATTCCACCATTTTGGTTAAAAATAAAACTACTTTGTTCAAAATTGAAACCTTTTCTCAAAAATTCATTTTTTTGTTTAAAATTCATTCATTTGATTGATCATTTAGGTTTAAAAAATATTAGTTTGGTTGAAGATTTAATTGTTTAGTTAAAAGTTAGTCGTCTTTAATTGAAAATTCAACTTCTTTGTTAAAAATTCATATATTTAATTTAAAAATCCTCTTTCTTGCTGGAAAATTAATTTTTCTGTTTGAAAATTAATTGTCTTCGTTAAAAATTCATTTTTTTGCTTAGAAATTTAAGTATTGCAATTAACTATTAATCATTTTAGTAATTAATACATCTTTTTGGTTAAAAATAAAAGTATTTAGTTGAAGGCTTAATTAAATTTGTTTACAAAAGAAATCTGTTTCTTTATGTAAGAATATTTTTTTTTAATTGAAAATTTAACTATTCCATTTTTAGTTGAAAAGTGATACTTTTTAGTTAAAAATTCAACTATTTGTTTGAAAATGGATATTTTTCAGTTGAAAATTCAAC
>JAAAKG020013324.1:0-20834 GCA_010014905.2 Druon quercuslanigerum | reverse complement strand
AATAATTTCACAAATAATACCAGACATTTCATATATTAGCAAGAAAAGTTTCAAAGAAAATGAAATAGACTTATCTTTTTGCTCGCCTGTTGCATGCACACTCGAAGAGAATTCTTTTTGATGTGTAACGCGCAAAAATCCGACTCAGTAAATCCTTAAATTTAGATATAGTTACACTACCCTAGGATTATTCTTTTTAATTGAAATTTTCTCCATAGTTTAGTATTCAACCTCATTTCTTTACAGTTGTGCAGGCACTTGTTCTTTCAATACGGGAAGTCGATATTGCGTGATTGCTCTCAGCAGTCCTTTACTCAAACTCAGGCCTCGAAAAGATCTCATTGAGACTTTACTGGTAAGATTGTTTATTAGTTTTTAAGTCTTTATTAAGACTTGAATTAAAACTTATTTTATCACTTTCTAATGAAACCTTGTACATTATTTTTCAGCACGAAATGATCCACGCTTATTTATTTATAACGAACAATAATCGAGACAGAGATGGCCACGGTCCCGAATTTTGCAAACACATGCACAGAATCAACAAAGAAGCCGGAACTCGTATAACTGTAAGTATATATTTAACAGATGAGTTTTCAACCAAATAGTTGAATTTGAAAAAAAACGTTCAACCAAATAGTCAATTTTCAATACAAAATATTAATTTTAACAAAAAACAGAAGAACTGATATTTCAACGATAAAAATGTTAATTTTAAGTAGAAACAAACAAATTTAATGAAAAAGATGAATTCTGAACGAAAAATGTAATAGTTGATATTTCAACCGACGATATTGTTATTTTAATTTAAAAATAGTTGAATTTAACCAAAAAAGACGACTTTAAAAGAAGTTGAATTCTCAACCAAAGCAGATTTTTTTTAACGAAATAATTCTACTTTTAACAAAAAATATCAAATTCCTGCCAAAAGAGATGAATTGTTAACCAAGAATGATTTTTTATTCAAGAAAACGAAAAAATACCAAACATATTATTGAATTTTTAACCGAGAGAGAAAATTTTGAACAAAAAAGTTGAATTTCCAAGCCAAAAAGACGAATTTTCTTCAAATTAGTTCAATATTCAATCTGAAAATTGAAGAGTTAAATTTTCAGTTCAAAAGATTGATTTTCAACAAACAAACAAAAAACGAGTTTTAACAAAATAGGTAAATTTTCAAGCAGATTTATTTTCAACCAATAAAATCAATTTTAAACAAAGTGATTCAACTTTCAATGAAGTATACGAGTTTTTAATCTAGAAGAATATTTTACACAAAAAAATAGAACGGTTACATTTTCAGTATAAAAATTAGTTTTCTGAACCAAAAATATAATAGGAGACTTCAATAAAAAAGAATTAACTTTCAAGGAAAAATTGTTTGTTTTTTAACAGGGAAATGGGGGAAAGCATCAAAAGTCTGTATTCAGATTCGCTGTACTTGAAAAATAAAAGTAATAATTTTTGGTAAATTTTCTAATCATTTCAAAAAATGGTTATTTACATCACAAAAGGTGAAAAAACATGTTAACCCCTCCCCCTGTCAGTGTGAAATAGGTTTGGAACGGCCCCTAACAATGTATCATTTATTTGACTGTAAACGTGATTTGAAAGGATTTCAAGGGACTATAAAAGTTTTAGGGTATTTTAAAGGATTCAAAAGAATTACGACAGGTTCCACAGCTTTCAAGTGATTTAAAAAGATTTTAAGAGTTTGAACAAAACCTAGTGCCATTTCAGAAATAATCTATAAATTTTCAAGCAATTTTACAACATTTTAAGGGACTTCACGAAGAATCATCAGCTTTAAAGAGTTTTAACGGTATTTCAAATGGTACAGAAGAATTGTCACGGATTTAAAGTAATTAAGTCAAATTTTCGTGGACTCCAAATGATTTAAAGAGATTTAAAAATATTTGAAAAGAAGTCACGGGACTTTAATTCAAGAGACATTTAAAAACATTTAACGGGATTTCTGAGTTTTATAAAGAATTTTAAGGGACTTCGAAGATTTTTTAATGGCTTTTATTTGAACAATGTAATTTTAATTATTTTATTTTATCAAGAACTCTATATCCCTGTTCTCAGTCAGTTCTCAGCCACTCAAAAGTAATGCATTTGTTTTAATGGGATTTAGAAGATTTCAATTATTTAAAAAGATTTCATGGAATCTCAAAGAATTTTAATGAATTTCCAGTTTTTGTAAGGATTTCGTCGGGTTTCCAAGGAGTTCAATTGTTTTAAACTGATTTCAAGAGAATTTAACGAATTTGAAGCGATTTACAAAATTTTACATGAAAAATTGCAAATATTTCCGTGCATTCCACGAGATTTTTTTATATAATTAGTAAGAGGAAACTTACGTAAAAAATGCTTTGGACTTCCCCTTACCCTGAGTAAGAATTTTTTAGATTTCCAGCCCCCTCCCACACACAAAAAGCCTTACATAATGAATGGATGCACTCTAAATCAATATAAAAAACTTTTAAAAATAACACATGCCGAAAAGATATTTACCAAGAAAGCCAAATACACTTTCCCGGAAGTGTTTTTTGCGCTGAATTCGAACCTGAGGTTCACATTTCTCAATTCGATCTGGTTTTCGAAATATCCTATCCTAAAAGTGAAAAAATCCTAATTTTCGACAAATTGTAGGTTATGTAACACGGAATGGTAATTTTTTTGGATTTATCGATTAATGGACCTTAAAGTACTGCACTTTATCTTTAAAACGAACTGAGATTTATCTGGATATCTTTTTTTGTCTTTGAGAAATCGTATGTTGAAATTAAGTTGTTTGACTCACTTCTCAATTTTGGAATATTGTATGTATATTTGAATTTGCCATTTTGAATCCGACATCTTAAATTTGAAAAATTCAATATTCCGACGTCAGATTCGTATTCAGCGATCCCGAAAACCACCGAGTACAATTTTTCAGGGCCCTATACCTCTTTTTTTGTAAATTTGGATCCGCCATCTTGAATTTATAAACTTCAATATTCTGATTTCAGATTCGTAATCAGCGACCCCGAAAACCGCAGAGTACAATGTTGCAGGGCAAACTTAAGTGCGTTCTAAAAAGAAAGTTTAGTACTTTGAGGCCCAATTCATATATCCGCCAAAGAAATTTAACTTTCCGTATAACATAACCTCTCAAATATGTCGAAAAATCACGACTTTGGCACATCTAGGTTAGGATATCTCGAAAACCAGAGCCAATTGAGAAATTTGGAACTGATTCAAATTTAACGTATCAGAAACCTCCGAGAAAGTATATTCTGTTTTCTGGGTTAGATGGTCGGCTAAATTTTTTCGGCCTGTAAAATTCATAATTCAATCAGTATTCCTGTCTCAATGCTTGTACTTTTTTCAGATATACCACAGTTTTCACGCAGAAGTAAAACTTTACCAGCAACATTGGTGGAGATGCAATGGACCCTGCCAAGGAAAAAAACCATTCTTCGGAATGGTTCGCCGATCTATGAATCGCGCCCCAGGACCGAACGACTTCTGGTTCAAAGAGCATCAATTAACCTGCGGTGGTCAATTCATCAAAGTTCGAGAGCCAGAGAAGCCAGAAAAAGGAAAAAAAATCAAGAATGATCCGAAGAAGGATCCCAAGAAGGATCCGAAGAAGCCAGGCATCGACAAGTGGTTGACTCCATCCCCAAAAAACAAACCAAAGGACAAACCTTCTAATGATTTATTAAAACCAAAAGCTAAACCCGGACTAAATGATTTAAACAAACCAAAAAATAAACCTACATCGAATACGAGCAATATCAATAAACCTGGCTCGAGCTCTAGTATTAGTAAACCAGGTGGTTCAGCTTTAAGAACGAAAGGAGGTTCTAAAGTTATTACCGTGAACAAATGGAACACGAATACAACGGATGAACCGGGAATACAGAAGCTTGGAAATGCAACAAATAACGTTCACGGCTTTGGAACCGGAGGCCCAGGTTCTTCCACTTCAATAACTTCAAAAGGCTCCTCTTCAGGAAATCACTTTTCATTCTCTGGAACTGTGGGAGGTTCAGCCATCGGACAAAGTAAATTGCTAGATTTATTCAGTCAATCTAACACGAAGCCACAATCTCAAGTAAATGATAAAAAGAATCAAGTTTCGGGCCCGACAGTAAAATGTCCAATCTGCAAGGACCTGATCACAGAGAAAAAAGCCAACGAACACATCGATGCTTGTTTAATAGAGGAAGAAAAGAAAAAGGAGAGTTCATTCGTTAGTTCCACTCCGAAATCCACTCCTGGTCTTGTAAAATGCCCTGTTTGTTCTAAATGCATTTCCAGTACTTTGATAATTGATCACATCGATTTGTGTTTGACGCTCCAAGATAAAGCGAAGAGTTCTTCAGTGCCTGAAGAGTGCAACTCACCTTCGACTGCAACTACTTCTTCGCCACCCTTGATTTCAATTGATGCAAGTCCGCCAAGTCCAATCGTTATTCACGATTCGGATAGTGATATTGAAACACCGAATAAGAAACGGAAGAGTAACGGCTTAGTTGACTTTATATTCAAAGTGCCTAAGGTGGCGAAGACTGAAGATGTCATTGCTAACTGCCCAGTGTGTGTTAAGGAGGTAAATGTGAAGGATATGAATCGTCATCTGGATGATTGTTTAGCTGGATTTGGTAAGGATATCGATACGCAGGAAGCTGGGACTTCTAAAGAAAGAGATTCGAACGAAAAAAATCCAAATGGAACAGGAGAACCGGAAACATGTCTCATCTGCAATGCAGTTTTGGAACCGTCAGTCTCTTTAGTTCAACATTTAGATGATTGTCTCAAAAATATGTTCGAAGACGATGTTGAGAGTTTTGAAAGTACAAGTTTTATTGGAGATAAAACTTCAAATCGTGAAGATGAGCCGGCCAATACAATATTGTCAGTGGAGGATAGCTTTAAAGATGAATCTCAAGAAAAGAATGACTTGAGTGATTTAAATGAATTAGTAGAGATTGAGGACTCTGTTGAAACTAGCAATAGATCTCCCTGCCCGGTTTGTATGAGTCTGATTCCCCAAAATAATATGACTCTTCATCTGGACGCCTGTCTGGGAGAATAGAGGTCTGATAGGCACGAAGTTAGAATAATTGATATCAAATCAAAGCTGTGACTTTTAATTAATAAGATTCGACTCAAGAAAGAAGTATTGCGAGTAAAAGGATGTTGACAGTAGTTTTTTATATGTGATTTATGTTATAGGTTTTAAAAGCCAGTTTTTAGATACAGACAATGCAAACTGATATTTAATTATAGGCTGCTAAAGTTTTTCTCAGGGCGAAATAAAGATTATTTTTTTCTAATAAATGAATATTTATTTTTGTATTGACACAGCTAATTTCTAGTCTCCAATTTCCTCAATAATACCATATATTAAATATTTGACCTCTATAATCCAGAATATTCAAAAGACTAAATGATTATAAAACGTTTTTACAATATTTGAAATACTTTGGAAAATTCTGGAAAGTGCCGCAAGGTTATTTAAAATTAACAAATTTACGTCCTTCAAATATTTTATATAGAACAATCTAGTGAAATTATAAGTCAATGTTTACTTGCTTCTGAAATTGAATCAAAGTAAAGTTTATACCCCCAAGAACATCTATTATGAATAGAGAATTGTTTATTTTTGCAATGTTATTGAGTACTAATTCACGATTAAGAATGTTTTTGCCGACTTTATTTATTATTTTATGATATTCAATTAATTTTTATAAAAAGTTTCATGATAAAACACCCACCAAAGATAGAATGTAAATAAATAAGCCAGATTAAAAAAAAAGTATGAAAAGAAAATTATTGGTGTAATATTAAAATAATATCCCTGATTGAAAAATTACTAATATGTACATATATTATTAAAAGTCGACACAAAAACTAGAATATTATTTAATAAATGTGAAGAAATTTGTATAAACTATGAGTTTCTCACAGGTAAAGTTTAAAAAATTGGAAATTATGACTATTATTCTAGAAATATGGAAATATTAAAAAAAATGGGCCCATTTTTTTAAAGTAGGCAATTATTCGTAAAATGTATGGATTTTTTGAAGGTAAATTATTTTAACATTAGGTACATTAAGGGAGTGACATTTTTAAAATTGGTTGATTTCTGTAATATAGTTTAATACATTTTATAATTAAAACATTTTTTTGGACCGTTCAATATTTTTCTGGTTTAAAAATAGGTACTTTAATCAAATTTAAAAAGATGATCCGCATGTGTGCGTCGCATTTTGCTATCACTGTGTCGGACAGATTGTTATCTGCGATAAATTTATTTTACAGTTTTCTGTGCATCAAGAAAAGTCTAAACCTGAAATATTAGAAAATATATATAAGAGAAGAAAAATCAATCATTAATCAAAACGATAAATCCTAATTAACGGCCAATATATTAAAAATTTTAATACAACTTTCCACCGAGCCTTTCTCCATTTTTAATTACTTGAATGATTTTAAAGTGGGGTATATATTTAAATGTTTCTAACATTGGCTCGACTTAGAAAAAAATTCACTAACTTACAAATATTCTTCAAATATTGAGAAAGTAGAGAAATTATTCAAAGGTCGCGCATCATTTTCTAGATGCTAAAAATATTTAAAAATGTTTTTACAATCATCAGCAAATTATATTCGCAAGTAATTCTGACATTAAAATCCAGACGAATTTGGATTCAATAGGACGCAAACCATTTCTTTTCGATCTAAAGTCACCGAACTCAAGGAGCTCAACGAGACGCTTTTGATTTTAAGAGTGGACGTTGCCAACTGATTCTGACAACCCAGCCCACCAACCGACACGTTGAAATTCGAACCAGAATTTTCAATTTTCGATTTTTTATTTCTCTGCACAAATTCACTTAAAACTATAAATTTTGGGAGATAAATGCCTGCGATTGACTAAAAATCATCGAGTCTCATTATTTGTAGATATAATTAACCAAAATTTAAAAATAAATGAAAATAAATTAAACTGCCGGTATGGCATGAAGTATGCGCATCATCTCGAAATACCGCGAGAGAAAACCTCAATCGTTTCGAGAATTTAAATTTAAATTCTAAATCATTTCTTTAGAGAATCGAATAAAGAAATGAAATATTTTAAGTGCAGAAAAAAAACTAACCTATTCATATTTTATACAGAATTTGCCATTTCTTTTTCCTGGCTGGAGAAAACCAGATCGATTCGAGAAATTAAATAAAAAAAAATTCAAGTTTTAATAATTATTGTTTATTAATATTACAGTTTTTTCTACAGAAAGGACATAGATTGAGTAATTATATGCAACTAATAATAGAATATCTATTTAGAATATTTTACAGGCGTAATATAATTATATTGTATGAGAGAAATTAATTACAATAGCGCTTTAAGTTGTGCCAAAAATGAGGTATTTGGAAGAAAAATGTTTATATGACTTAAGGAATTAAATCATATTATTAGTAATTTCTTGAAAAAGAAAAAAGCATTAAATCTTCTGAAAAAAGTTGAAAACTTACGAAAAATGATTAATTTGGTTTGTAATTGAACTTCTTCTTATTGTCGCCTCTTACCAATTTCGTAGAAATGGTATTAGAGTTTTAATAAATCGTGGCCTATTATTTTGAAAATGAGTAAATAATGATCAACTGCAGTTATTTAAAAAAAAATGGTGAACATTTTTCCCCAATTTGTTAGAAGGGATACGAAATTCAATTGCAAAAAATATTGTTAACATTTTTTTGTCAGTTTTAAAATTTTTTCATTTAAGATAACATATTTTTTTATTTATATTGATATCATCAGTAATATTGTTTTGATTTATAAAATGATAGAAAAAACTACTTCTTTCAGAGATCTGATTTTTGGCACATTCAAAAAATGCACTTTAAATTGGCTAAAGTTGATTTGATTTAAAAACGTTCAGTGTTAAACCTTTGGCATGTGTAGAGATTCACTTGGAAAATTCAACCTTATTTCGAACTTCAAATAATGTAAAATGAACGCATCTAAGTTGGAAAACTCCAAAGCTTTCTTTTATCAAACTTCAATTTGAAAGCTTTCAGTCTTAAATTATTTAAATTAAACTCAAAGATTACTAGCTTTAACAAAAATTGAACTTAACATTTTTAATATTTAATATTCCTAAAATTGTAGACATATAAATAATGAAGAACATTTCCTTCTTATTTCTAAAGTACACAGATCAATGAATGAAATTGATTTTCTCATTTATCGTGCTAAGGCCAGAAATCTTCTTGTACAATCCATCCGTGTTTGGATTAAGAGCATTACAGGCACCACACGTAAATTCCTGAATAAAATTGGGATAGAAAAGCAAAACATGTTCTTGGGTCCAGTGTATAAATATTTGAAATTCCGATAACAGTACGTCCACCGATTTCTCGTCCAACCTCACCCTGAAAAATAAATTATACAACAGTTTAAATACTCTTGAAAATGTTTGCGAATAATGGATTAATTTTAAATCAGTTTCTTGCTTTAACCTTACCATTTCGATCCTAGAGAAACAAATTGGAAGTTCCTCTCGATATTTAAGATTGATGTATGGTTGTACAAAGCACCTCCTTTTTTAAAAGATGTAATATTTAAACTATCTAATTCGTCGTTTAAAATTAAAGTGACATCAGATCCAGTATTAATTGCTGACAAAGAAAGTCTGGGATTCTCATCATAACAATGACCCAGAACTAACATTTCGTGATTTTTTTCAAGCGGCGTGCTGATGTTGTGAGAAGAGCTGACACTATTCGTTGATAATATGCAAGTACCTTCGGAAAAGAAGAAAATATGATTAACTTCCAACAACAAGTTTAATTTTTGACAAAAAAGATGACTTTTCAATGAAATATTTTAATTTTCCACATAATAATTAAATTTTCAATCCAAAAGGACAAATTTTCTTTCAACAAAATAATTATATTTTCACCAAAACAGTTGAATTTTATACCAAATGGTGGAATTTTCAACCTACAAAGATGAATTATTAACAAAAAAGACGAATTTGCAACCAGCAAGATTAATTTTCTAAAAAAATTAATAAATTTTTAACAAAAAACATGATTTTTTAAACAGATAGTTGAATTCACAAATATAATGATGAATATACAACCAAATAAAAATATATGTTTTTAACAAAGCTGTTTAACTTTTAATCCAGAAGTTTAATTTTCTAATCAAAAAGAAGAATTTTCAACAAAAAAGTTAACTTAATTAAAAGGAGTTATTTTCAAGTTAAAGTTAATTTAATTAAAAGGATTTTCAATCAAGAAAATGTTTTTCTACGAAAAAAAACGAATTTTCAACAAAGAGATAAATTTTTTGACTAAACTTAGTAATTCTCAACGAATAATGTAATATTTGATGTTTTTAACCAAAAAACGTTTTAAGTTTAAATAAAGAATAGTTGAATTCAAACAAGAGATGATATTTCGTACAGAATAGTTGAACCCTTAAAGAAAGAAGATTAATTTTTAAGCAGTTTCATTTTTAACCAGGAAAGATGAAATTTCTACCAAACAAGATAAATTTTCAAACCAAAAAGACAAATTAAAAAACATTGTTAAATATAAACCAAAAAAGTTTTCAATTGCATTTTAAACAACAAAATATGAGTTTAAAAAAATTTAATTTCTTATACTTATTTTTCTACAAAAAAGAATTAAAAATATAATGTTCAGGATGCAGGAGCTGACAAAAAAAAGAAATAGAAATATAATAATAGAATTTAAAATCAGGGTGGCCGCAAACTTAGTTAAAAAAATCCCCTAAATTTTCTCTGTTTAATTTTTCATTTCCTTGACCAATAATATTCAAAGACCAGAATTTTAATCTTGTAACATTTTTAACTTAGAATCTTTAATAAATGGAATACAATAATTTAAAATAAAAATTTCCATAATTATCATCTTTGGCGGGTACTTAAAGTGCCTTTTATTGAAATGCGTCTACTTTCACAAAAAACTTTTTTTTCAAACTGCCTGACTTTTTCCTCACTTTCCCTGACCAATAAAATTCCCTGAATTTGTCCTAATTTTCAGGTTTTACGTTACCAGCGGCCACCTTGAGTTTGGAAACAAGCGAACCGAAAGAGACTAAAAAAACGTGATCCTTCTAAATTACTTGTTAAAAAAAGAACATCTTACTGAAAAGAGCTCGAAGCAAAGGATTATCCGTGAATTTGTGAAGCCTTGTTCTCACCAAAAAGTAATCAACAATATCAGGATCGTATTCTATATCAATTTTGTCGTTATTTAATAGCAATTCTCCTTCATTAGCTTCAGCAGGGAATTTTGCTTTTATAGTAAATTCATTCACGTCATTCAAATCCAAACTGCTACTATTTCCTCCAATGAGGTCATAAAAGGCTCGCATCCGCCATCCTACCTTTAATAAATTTTGTGGTAACTGAAAAAAGATTGTTTGACATAATATCTCACGTTAGTGAGATTTTAATACCAGTTTGAGCCAAGGATGAAGACTTCGCAAGTGAATTGGGAAAAATATTTAAGATGAAATGTATTTAATAAAAGAAATATTTAAATAAAAATGTAAGTCTTACATTTTCAAATTTAACGTTAGCCTCATAATTTCTCAGAGTCGACAATTGTCTGGACGTTTCGTAACAAGCTTGAGTGTAAGGAACGAAAGCTTTTTCTTTTGTCTCTTTTCGACACACATTGTATGGCCATTTATCTTCCAAACTGGCAAAAGCTTGTTCGCGACTAACTTCTCCTGATAATTTTATTAATAAGGATGATCCACTGCATTTTCCTTTTGCTGAATCTGCGAGACCCCAGACTAAATTCATTTTAACTGAAGATGGATCGCTTGCTTTTGTGCTTAGGAAATTCCATTCCCATGGGACTTCTCTTTCTCCTTCAAAGCAAAACTACAATTTGGGTTTAAGTTAAATTGTGTAATATTTTTAATAGAATATATTTAAGAGAAAAAAAATGAGTTAAATTACCTTCAGAACTTTTTGGCCAGGTGTTGTTTTACTGGCTTTTATTTTGAGCGAATCGGAAATCCAACTCGTGATTTCATAGAATATTGCCAAGTTCCATTGGTGAAGAACTTCCGAGGAAGTTAAATCTTTGTGTTTTAGAGATACCAAGTGGTACTTATCACTTTTTGAATATTCAAGTTTCACCTGGAGTTATAGATTATTGATTTATTTCATATTAATCAGATTTTCAAAATGATTATACATCCAAAATTAAAATTAAAACATTGAAAATTTTACCTCAGTAGAGTGAGAACTGATTGGCTCAATGTGTGCTACAACACCACAACTACCTCTCGGTGGGACATAAGTAAAGTAATCGATATAATGAATTCCCATTAATATGAATTCAATAACTGGCCAATTTCTAAAATCAAAATAAAATGAAAATTTGGGGAGTTGAACATTTTTTGAAATCTGGTGTACAAGCCTTCGTAAGATCATTGCATTTTTTTTAATTTTTCGAAATTTTTGTGAAATATTTGTATGTGACATCTCTTAGACATTTTTAAAATCTTTAAAATATTTCTGAAATATTTATGAAATTGTTGTGACATCTTTGAAATCTTGAAATCTGGTGTACAAACCTTCGTAAGACCATTGAAATCTTCAAAATTGTTGTAATCTTTGACATTTTTATGATATCTTTAAAAGAATTCTGAAATATTTGAAGTCATGCAGAATATTTCAAAATATGTATTTGAATTATTTGTGAAATCTTTTAAAGTTTTCTGAAATCTCTGAAAACTTTGCGAAACATTTTAGAATATTTTCAAATCTTTCAAATATTTGTGAACTAGTTGTGAAATCTTGAAATATGGTGTACGCCAACTTTCTCAGTTTAAAAAAAATCTTTGATGAAATATTTGAAAACTTTGTTAAATTCTTTTAATCTATTGAAGTATCTAAAATCTTTGAAAACTTTGTGAAATCCTTAAGATCTTGAAATCTGGTGTACAAGCATCCGGAAGATCATTTAAATCTTTTCTAAGTTTTTTAAACCTTTGAAATTTTGTAGAAATCTTTTGAAGCTTTCTGTATTTTTTGAAATCTTTGCAAAAGCTTTAAAAATATTTTGAAATATTTGAAGTGTTTAAATCTAGTGTACAAGACTTCGTAAGACTATTACAATCTTCGAAATTTTTGTGAAATCTTTTAAAGAATTCTGAAAAATTTGAAATATTTAAAAACTGTTTAAAAACATTAAAAATATTTGTGAAACCGTTGTGAAATCTTTTAAATATGGCGCACAAACCTTCTTAAGACCACTGAAATTTTTTCAGCTTTTTGTAAACTTTGAAATTTTTGAGAACTGCTCTTTTAAAGACTTCTGAAATTTTTTAGATCTATGTGAAATCTTGTAGAATAATTTTAAATCTATGAAATATTTGTGAAATTGTTGTGAAACCTTGTAATATGGTGTATGCCTTCGTAAAACCCATACATTTTTTGAAATATTTTTCAAATTTTTTAATCTTTAAGGTGTCTAAAATCTTTGAAAACTTTGCGAAATCTTTAAAATCTGGAAATCTGGTGTACAAAGCTCCGTAAACCATTGAGATCTGTTTTAAGTTTCACTTTGTGAATTCAATTAGAACATTTTAAAATCTTGTAAATTTAAGATCATTCTTAATTTTTTCAAATTTATGGAAATTTGTTAACAATACTTTTGAAACATTCGAAATCTTTTTGAAATTGTTATGAAATCGGTGAAATCTTGAAATCTGATGTACACTCAAAAGTTGCTAAAGAATTTAATTTGAAATTAATAAAAAAAGAGACATTTGAACTTTAATTGAAGGGTCCGCGGTCTAAAATAGTTGTTATTTTTGCAGTTTTTTATATTTTTTAAAACTGTAAAATGTTTTTTGTTCATTTACTAAACAAAAATAATACACGTTAGTTTTATAACATTTGAATCAAAATTGAATGTTATATGGCAATTGGAATTTATTCATATGTTATCTACAAGGGGTCCAGTAGTCCAAGCCTGTTATCTGCAGTATTCGACCGCTGGTTTTCCATTGTATAGTTTATTGCAAAAATTTTCTGAGTGTTAGTAATCGGGACGCGTCGCTCACCTTCGTTTTTACAGCAATATGTCTCACTGGCCTATTCTACGCGTAAACTGAGCCGTTGTGAGAAAAAGCACAGATTTCCCATAAGGCGCCATAAGAAGTTAACAGGTTTAGGCCACGGATCCTTCAATTGTAAATATTAAAATACTCACTGGTAATTGCTGCGATGAGAAAGCATAACATTTCGAAATATATTTTCCTTCGAAATAATTTTTTCACAATCGAAAATTTCAACTCTCAAATGACCTCCGAGTTCAGGAACATTTGACTCGTACAAGGTTTTCGTCTACATGGAATGTCTGTTATATTTAGACAAAATGACAAAAGCTCGATAAACTAGATCGTTAAAATAAAATGTTCAAATTACCTTCATTGGTTCCCTTGGAATTTTGTTAACTGTGTATTGCGTTATGCATTTCGGACAAATGGTTTTTAATTTTTCATTCACTCTCAAACCTCTAATGGTTGTAATCGTTCGCACGTGTGCAGTTACTCCCATTTTTAAACCCTCTAAATTTTAATTAAGAGATTATATTTAAAGCAAAATAAAAGGTAGAAAAATAAAAATTAACATAGATTTTAATATTAATGGTGTTAAGATCTTAAATACACAAAAATTCTTTAATTACATAAACATTTATAACTTAACAAAATAGTACCTGCTGGAGTGTTGTAGGAAACAAAAAGTTTCTCCTGAAGTCCAAAAGTGACATTTATTGGCAAGTAACCGTGAATTGACTGAGCCCGCTGCGCTCCATACCACAAATCTGTTAGAGGATTGTAATTTTCAATCACCTGTGTTCCATGAATCGAAGTTCTGTAATAGAGAAATTCAAATTAAAAGTTCTTAACATTCTTCGTCGTAATTTTTATGCTTTCTAAGATTATTACTTTACTTTAAAGATTAAACCGAAGTTCATTAGTAGGTTTATTGGAAATTTTCATTTTTTCAAATTGAATCGAAATTATAATCTTAAGAATTAAACTCAACGAAGTAGCTGAAAGTCTTTAATTTCCGTTTGATTAAAATTTTTTAGATAATATATCTTTCAAATTCATCTTTGACAAACCAGAATTTCTCTAAACTTTTCTCTAAATGTTTCATTAATTAAAGACCGATTATTGTTGATCAATATCAACCGATTTTAATAATTAAAAATAAAATTATGGGAGAATTTATATGTTAGTATAAATATATTTAGCAGCCTATTTCTAAACAAATACATTTCTTCAATTTACCTGAAAATAACATGATTATTTCGAGAGTTGGGAACGTGTGTGAAATTTCCTCTCATGGAAAATAATGAAGTGGCCGTTGCTGCAATTCTCACATTTGTACCCAAATCAGTGACATGGATAGATTCCATAGTTAACGGGACAGTGACTCGTTGCTGATTAATATGGAATTCCATGTTTTGATAAAGATGGAAAGTACTCTGTTGCAAAGAGTCCAAATCTAAAAAATTTTAATTTCATAATCTTTGTTAAATATCTTAAAATTGATTAAAATCTTTTGAAATCTTCAAAAACTTTGTGAAAACTTTGTTAAATTTTTTAATCTTTCTGAAATCTGTAAAATCTTTGTGAAATCTACGAAATCTTTGTAAAGTGTTTGAACTCTTTTAAAAATATGTGAAATCTTTCAAATCTCCGTTATTTTATTTAAAGTCATCAAATTCTGCGTTTTTTCATTTGAAATATTTAAAAGCTTCTGAAATCTTGAATGTATTTAAAGATTTGTTGAGAACTTTGTGAAATTGATTAAAACTTTGTTAAACGTATGAAATCTTTCTAAAATCTTTGTTAAATCTTGGGAACATTTCGGAATTATATGAAATTTCCGTGAAATCTTTGAAAACTTTATGAAATATTTTAGAAATCTTTGTAAGATGTTTAAAATATTTTTTAAATCTTCGTGAAAAACTTCAAAAAATTTGTGACATCCTTGAAATCTCTTGAAATCGTCTGAAATTTTTTGAAATTTTTGTGAATTTATTTGAAATCTTTATGAAATTTTTGTAATTCTGGTTAAATCTCTGAAATATATGAAACGTTCGTGAATTCTTGGAAAAAATAGTGAAATCTTTAGAAACTTTGTGAAATACTTAAAATTTTTGTAAAATCTATGAAATCTTTTCAAATCTTTGAAATTTTTTGTGCAACTTTTGTGAATTTGTTTGAAATCTGCAAAATTTTCTTAAACCTCTTGAAATCGTCTTAAATCTTTAAAATTTTTTAATAACATTGTGAAATCTTTGAAATCTATGTGAATTTGTTTGAAATATTAAAAACATTGGTGAAATCTTGAAAATCTGTGTGAAATCTATTACATCTTTCTGAAATCTTTAAAAATCATTAAAATAATATATCTCAAATATATGAAATTTTTTTGAAATCTTTTGAAAACTGTGAAATCTATTAAATCTTTTTGAATTCTTTGAAAACTGTCTGAAATCTATAAAACCTTTCTAAAATCGTTGCAAACTATTTGAAATCTTTTTTAAATGTTCGTAAATTCGTTTAAATCCTAGTGAAATCTTAAAAAATAGTAAAATCATTGAAATCTTTGTGACCTTGTTTTAAATTTTTGTTAAATCTCTGAAATACGTCTCAAACCTTTTAAAATATTTGAAATATTTGTGAAACCTATGAAATATATTGAATGTTCGTAAACTCTTGGAAAACATTGTAAAATTTTTGAAAACTTTGTTAAATAATTAAAATCTGAAAATCTATGAATTCTTTGAAAATCTTTGAAATTGTGCAACCTTTGTGAATTTGTTTGAAATCTGTGAAATTTGGTTAAATCTCTTTAAATCGCCTTAAATCTTTTAAAATTCTTAAAAACAGTGTGAAATCTTTGAAATCCTAGTGAAATCTGTAGAAAAATGGTCAAATCAGGGAAATCTTTGAAAGCCTTCGACATCTTTGACATTTTTTAATCTCTTAAAATCTTTTGAAATCTTAGAAAAGTTTGTGAAATCTCTGAAATCTTTGTAAAATCTTTGAAATCTTTTTCAAATATTTGAAACTTTCGTGAAATCTTTAAAAACATTGTTAAATCTTTGAAATATTTGTGAAATCTATTAAACATTTTTGAAATCATTGTATAATCATTAAAATCTTGAAATCTGGTGTACCTCTACACTAAAAAGTCAGCCCCTTGGAATAAGATCAAAACTTGAGTTTAAATCCAGGAAATATAAAGAAATACATAATTAAAACTCTCTAAGTGTCATAAGTTTTCAGACTTACATTTAAAGGCTTTGACCAAAGATGTTCGATTTAAATGCAAACACAGCACAGCTTTATCTTGAACTTTGGCAATTATTTCAAAATGCGCTGGATTGATACTTTTCTCATTTATTTTAAATTGCTTTAAAATATCCTCGACTCTAGTCGGATTGTCCAGATAAGTTGTCATTGTGTGCAAAAATCCTTCTGCTTTTATATATAACTGCAAATTTATAAATAAAAAATTTTCGTCCAAAATCATATTATTTGCTGAAAAATTTCTTCTGATTTCGATCGAACAAAACTCACCGAAACATGATTCAGATTAATTCCACTCCCATGATTATTTAGAGTAACGTAAGCTACTTCCGGAATATTAGTGAGAGGATTCGCAATTATAATTCCGTGAATCATGGCCCCGAAGTGTCTATAAGTATCCTGATAGTCAAAAAGATAATTTCCAGTGATAATGAATTTATTTTTTGACGACTTATGAAGCATTCGAGTAAACTGTGCAGCCAATCCTCCTCTGAAAACAAAATTATTTTTTAAATCGTTCAAGAAAATAATTGCAAGAGAAGTAATTCGGTATTGAAAAATTAAAGAATTTGGAAACCAGTTTTTGACATACATGTGGACATAGCAAGGAAAATTCGTTCGCTCCATCGATTTCAGAGTTGTATAGAAGAAATTGTAAAGATGCAAATTTGGTTCTCCTTTCATGTACCAAAAAAGGGAAATTAATCGACTCGGAGATGGATTTGAAACTATAAGTAATGTTAAAGCTGCAATTCTCAATTCTAAATGCTCGGTTCGATTGATCAAAATAGGCCAGTAAACCGGATAAATCTATGAAGAAATTTCTATTTGAAAATATCTTTAGAAAATAGTAAAAAAATTTCGTTATATTTATGATTAGCTTAATTTTGATTTCAATTTACCACATCAGGCCTTAAGGGTGCAGTTGGCAAAGAAGCCCAGGCTGCTAAAACTCGAAGATGTCTAGATTCTGAATTAGTTCCACTTGCAATTGGTTCTAAAAATTCAACAACTCTTCCTAATTGAATATTCGCTAAGCCTTCCAACCAAACCATCTTTTTTTCATACAGCGGACTTTCTGAAATACGAATAATTGTTCGAATTTGATTAATTATTTCGTGCTAACTTCAATGCGTATCAACTTTAAATGTATACCATTAACAAACTAATAATTTTAAATATCGAACCTTAGGGAATGCAAATTTTAAGCTAAAACCCTCTTCGAAAAATATACAGTACCTTCCCACATATCGCAACTTCCCCTACTCGCTTTGATTCCACTACCGACTTTTCAAAAAATGTTGACATTCCATGTAACCTATTAAATAAATTTAGTTTCAATTTATGCATTTCTATCGATTCTAGACAAAAACGAATTCAACAGAAATTGTTTTATGAGGAAATATTGACATGCCTATCTAGTCCAGAGTTCTCAAATTAAAAATTTTTTTCTGAATAAAGTTTGTCATAAAGTATAAAGATTTTAAGTTTAGTATGTAAATTTAACATAGTAACCTCTTAATGTTCTCTGCTAATTGTTTTCTCAACTGTCAAATTTCGATATTAACATTTTTGAATAGATTCGATTTTCTAAACCAATCAGATATGAGGGTAAAGCGCAAGGGGAGAAAGATTTTTGATGTTGTGGAGGAACTCACTTAACGCGAATCCCAGTCTCAGACTTTCGCGATACGTGGAAGGGTACTGTAAATGAAAAATAAGAAGTTATGAAAAGTGAAATATTTCCGATTTTAATTAAATGAGCCAAATTAAGTGAGAGTCCGATTTGACATTTTGCAGCAGTTGAAATTAAACAATTGTTCGATATTAAAAAGTAAAAATGTGTTCTTACTATTTTAAATTAGAAACAAAGACAAATAATTAAAGAATTCGATATAAAAGTCTCTGACTGCAAAAACAGTTTACTTACGGAAAAGTCTTTAAAAATATACAATCGAATTACGGAAAATTAATAAAATTATTAATTTTTAAAAATAATCATAAGATGAAACTAATTACCAGTAAATTTGTCAAGATAGAGTCTCACATAATCATCCAGCATTTCGTAAGGACAATACGAGAGGCATGTTTTGTAAATCAACGTTCCATAAGTAAGAATTCCAGTATTTTGAACCTCCATTGCAATTTTGTCAGGAAAATTCAACAAGGGCTGTAAACTGACCAGTAATTGTATTTCTGTTTTTCTGATATGAAATGGAAGATGAGTTAAAAGTTGAATAGCAGTGATATCAGACACTTTTTTCTGTTGAATTAAATCCAGAACGAATAGGGCAGCTTCCGAACTTCCGATTTGAGGCAGAGCTTCTAAAAACATATTCCTAAAAATATTGTTCAGCAATATTATTATTCATCGATTTACATTCTAATCAAGATAATATTTATTTAAAATTATTCATACCTTACAGTTTCGTCTTTATAGCTCGTTCCCGAAATACTGTTGTACACTATTAGTAAATCTTCTCGATTTAAAGATTCCAGATAGTAAAGAAGGACAGATATTGTTGTATTGTGCAAATTATTTATTTCTGTATCTAATCCCGGATTTTCGAGACGTTGGCTTAAACGATCGAGGAGAACTGCAATCTGTTTAAATGTTTCATTTAGATTTTAGAAAGTTTAATCATTTTGTACAGAAATTATTTAATACTTCAGTGTAATTTTTTAATTTTGAAGGTCTCGCTCCTTACTACTAAAAGTAATATTTTAATAATCTTTAGTACAAAGAAAATGTAGTTATCACTCGAAATGAAAACTAATTTAATTTATTATTAAATAATTTGAATTTCTCAGCTCATATTTAACATTTAAAAAATAAATAAAATCCTTACAGTTTGAAATACAGTTGCTTTTTCAAGAACTCCTCGGCCTTGAGTTAAATCAGTCTCAGGAAGTTCGTGTTGAAGATTTTTTATTTGCATTGAATCTCTGTTTAATTCATTTGACGCAGATATGTTGTTTACAGACAAAATTTGAAAATGCTGCCTAAAAAATAATTCTTATTTTATAGTGAACAAATACAGCAATAAATCGCTTTATATTTAAATATCTATGCAATAGATATGAATAAAAATATTAGGCAGAGTTTAAAAATTGAAATACCAAATCTTCGGAATCATTTTTTTTCAATCAATGTATATTTAATTTTATCATGAATTTTCGTTAAACTTACTGAGTGAAAATATATTGAGCTTCTCCAAGGCTTTGAAATGGTTGAACATAAATTCCTCCAGTTGCGTTGACGAATGAAATTGTAACTTCACTGTCATTTGAAAATACTCTGTAAAGTCTTTCACTGGATTTAAGAAGAGGATTCTGTAAAAAGATGATTTTAAATAAATTTTGATAAATATTTGTGAATAATGGATAAAATGGGTGTGAAATTAAATATACCTGATCATTGTTTGGACATTGCATTTGTGGAACGTTGCTCCATGTTCTGTGTGGATGTCCTCGACATGTCCGAGGGTCCACTGTTTTTCTAATCAGTTTTTCAGTGGATGATTCATTTGTAACTACGCACTCAATTGAACATTGGCCATAGTGATTTACCTAATTTAAAAAGTTACAAAAGATTATTTAATTATTTTGTTTTCATGGAGACCAAATAGAAACTGCAGATTTGAATATTTATATCTTTTTTCGGAAAATTAGAATTAAAAGGATTTTTCCCAAATAAAATTGAACTTTATCTTCCACTAAATTCGAGATACAAGGAAAATTCTTCAGAAAAATACTGGAAATTAGTGTCAAACATTTTTGACATTAACTATTTTACTGTTTACCCTGTTCTGAAATTAATACAGTAACAATAAAATAATTATAAAAAGAGGCAATAAAACAGATTTTACCTCAATTGAATTGAACGCCATTTGCTTTTCCAGATTGCTCAAATCCAATTGAAAAACACCGGCAATTCCTCTTTTAATATTTGTAGCCCAGACTTGTTCTGCTTCAACGCTAAAATTGTCGATAAGACCCATTTTGTATTCAACCTTAAAAGGTTTTAACAGTTCCTTAATACTGCCATTAATGTCCACATTTTCTCCTTTTTCGTCATTTGGTCCATTCCATGAGTTTGTTTTTATTGATTGTAACTGAATAAGATGTTCAATCTAGTCAATAAACTGAACAGAAATGTTTTAATGAAAAATAATTGTAATGAATTTTCACCTGCATAAATGTTGAATTTTCCTCAGCCCTAATGGACAAGATTCCTTCGAAACCCCATGAAGATGAGGCTCTTGAGGGCAAAAGAACTCCCGTATTCGAAACTGCCTCATAAGAATAAATGTATTCTTTTCCTTTCGTAAACAAACTTTCTGAACGAGTCATACATAGAAAGATAAGAAAAAAAGTAATTCTTTGTCCATAGTGTGGCGACAGAAGCCTATCAAATAGATCTAAAACAAACAGATAAGAACTT
>JAAAKG020013313.1:0-20835 GCA_010014905.2 Druon quercuslanigerum | reverse complement strand
TTTGCGGGTGGGGGGGGGGGGGCGGGGGGGGGGGGGGGGGGGGGGGATTAGAGACATTTTTTTATGATTTGTTACGGGATTGGGTCCTTTACAAATGTACGTAATTTCTGCAAATTCGCGAAAAAATTGTCCAGAAGATTATCTGTATAGAGATAAATTTGATTTTTTGGTTCAAAATTGAACAATATTGAAAATTCAACTATTTTATTAAAAACTCATTTTTTGGGTTTAAAATTCAATTCTTTCCGTGGGCTTCTTTAATAAAAATTTTCTGCAAATTATTCTTTTTAAATTAAGAAGTTCATCTTTTTAGTAAAAATATTGCATTTTATAAAAATAAAAATTAAACGGTTTTTTGGAAAACTTAACTATTTCCTAGAAAATTCACTTTTTGTTTAAAATTCGTATTTTTGTGTTGAAAAGTCATTAGAAGTCTTTTTTCAAAGAATATTCAACTATTTTTTGAAAAATTTGCCTTTTTGATTTAAAATTACACCTGTTTTTGTAGGATTTTCATTTTTCTTGGACAAAAATGCAACTGTTTAGTTAAAAATAACAATCTTGTTCAAAATTTATACTTTTGGGATAAAAATTCGACTATTTAAAAAAAAATTAATTTATTCTTTATGCAAAATTAACTATTGTTTTAAACGTGTTTTTTTAATTTATCTGTTTTAAAAGAAATTTCATCTCTCTTGAATAAAAATGCAACGGTTCGGTTGAAAATTTAACAATGTTCCTAAAAGGCATCCTTCTTGGTTGCAAATTCAACCATTTTGTTAAAAACTAATATTTTCGGGTCAAAAATTCAATTCTTTTCGTCGAAAGTTAACCTTTTGTTTATAATTCATATCTGTTTGCTGATAAATCAACTGAAATCTTTTTCGAATAAAATTTTTTTGCAAATTAATCTTATTCATTTAAAAGTTCACCTTTTTAGTAGAAATATTGCAATTTTTCACCTTTTGTTTAAAATTCGTATTTTTGTGTTGAAAAGTCATTAGAAGTCTTTTTTCAAAGAAAATTCAACTATTTTTTGGAAAATTTGCCTTTTTGATTTAAAATTACACCTGTTTTTGTAGGATTTTCATTTTTCTTTGACAAAAATTCAACTGTTTGGTTAAAAATAACAATCTTGTTCAAAATTCATACTTTTTGGATAAAAATTCGACTATTTAGCAAAAAATTCACTTATTTTTTATGCAAACTTAAGTATTGTTTTAAACCTGTTTTTTTTAATTTATCTCTTTTAGAAGAAATTTCATCTCTCTTGAATAAAAATGTAACCGTTCGGTTGAAAATTTAACTTTTTTTAAAGTTTGTCTTTTTGAGTTTTAAATTATTCTCCTTTAACAGAAATTACATCTTTTTTGGATAAAAATGCAACTGTTTCGTTGCAAATTTACTTTTTTGATTTTGAAAAATGAGTTGAAATCTTTTCTTGATAAAAGTTCAAGTTGAAAAAACATTTGTCGTTCTTTATTAAAAATACATCTGTTTCACTACATCCTTTTTGGTTGAAAAATTCGTTTTTTAGATTAAAAATTAAATTATTTTCGTAGGAACTTATCTCCTGTTTGAAAATTCATATTTCGATCTTGAAAAGTTAACTGAAATCTTTTTCTGATGAAAGTTCAACTACTTTTTTAACATTTAAAAAAATATTATCTTTTTAAGAGAAATTTTATTTTTTTTTAATGCAAACATTTCGAAGAGAATTCAATAAATATGTTAGAAAAAGTCATCGCTTTTGCGTAAAAGTTTGTTTTTTTGGGAATGAAAATTCAAATATTTTCGTAGAAACTAATTTCTTGTTTAAAAATTTATATTTTTATCATAAAAAGTCTACTGAAATGTTTTTAAATCGAAAGTGCAACTATTTTTTTTTGAAAATTTATCTCGCTGATTCAGCAATTTATCTGTTTTAGTAGATTGCACTTTTTAAAAGATTTCTTTTTTAGTTAAAAATTAATCTTTTTGGTTGAAAGTTTGGCTATTTTGTTTTAAATTATTCTTCTTTAATTAAAAATTCAACTGCTTGTGTAAAAAGTAAACTACAATGTTAAAACTCTTTTTGTTGATTAAAGGCTTATGGCTTCAGTTAGAAATTAAACTGTTTAGTGGAAAAGCCTTTTGTACCTAAAATTAATTTTCGAACTAAAAATAAAACTTTAAAATTTTTTAGGATTGATCTTTTTTCGTAGAAAATTCTCCTTTCTTGGTAAAAGAAAATTTTTCGTAGTTTGAAATTTCATTTTTGTCGGGTAGAATTGCATCACGTTCGTAGCTATTTAATTTTTTGCTAAAAACTCATATTTTATGTTTAAAAATTCATTTTTTTTAAAAGAAAATTCGCCATTTGGCATAAATGTTCAATAATTTAGATAAAGCTATATTTATTTCTTGTAGAAAATCTTGTTTTTTTAAAAATTAGACTAGACCATTAAATCTACTTTATAAAAAATTGAATCATTTTTTTGTTTAGCAGTCACTTGATTCGTGAGCATCACATTCCTGAAAGTCTTAAAATTTTATTTGATGCTGTAAATTTTTCAGTCTTTAAATTTTGTTAAATCTTTGAAAATATCTTAAATTATTTAAAATATTTGATATCCTTTGAAATTGCTCACTTCTTGTAAATGAATTCTTAGAAATTTAATGGCAATATTATGAAATCACTTGAAATTTGAAATTCCGTACAGTTAAGTAAAATTTCTTGAAACTTCCTTGGAAAACTTTCCTTGAAATGTGCTAAAATCTTTAAAATTCTTTGAAAATTTTTAAAATATATTGCGTTTTTTTCAAGGTTTTTTAAAATATCCTAAAATATTTCAAAATATTTAATTAAAAAAAGGTAAATCTACAATATATTTTTTGAAAATTCCTTAAAATGTTAAAAATCTCTATAAATCTTTGAAATTCTTTGAAATCCTTCAATTCTCCTAAATAATTTTCTACAAATTTCAATAAAATATTATAAAATCCTTAAAACCTTTTTAAGTATGCCACACTTTTCAAAAATTTTTAAAATCTTTAAACAGAAAATAAGGTGATATTCCTTGAAATTCCTTGATCATTTTTAAATCTTGTAAAATACCTATCTATGGAAATACCTTGAAATATTGAAAATCTTGAAAATGCTTAGAAATGCTTTAAAATGCCCTAAGAAATTTAACATTTTCTTTAAACTTCTCAAAATCAATCGAAAATCCTTAAAATATTAAAAAATATTCTATAGTTTTCAGAATTCTCAAAAATCTTTTAAAAACATGAAGATCGTGAGAACTACCTTTAAATATTGAATATATGTTCAAATCTTTGCAAGTCTCGTCAATAAATTCTCGAAAAAATTTCTATAAATATATTTTTAATTTACGAACTTCCGTAAAGTGGCAGAAAATTATATGATATTCCTTGAAATTCCTTTGTATTTTTTAATCTTTTGAAATTTTGAGATGCTTAAAATGCTTGGAATTTACTAAATACTTTAAAATCTTTAAAATCCTTACAAATTTATTCAAATCTATCGGAATTCCTTAAAATCTGAAAAAAAGTTAAATCTTTGGATGGTTGATTGACTGATTGGATTTCATCAAATCACCACGCAACACCAGACATTCTCCCTTTAACCGCAGTACCACACACTTTAGTCGCTCTCTTAAAAACGACATCCCGGATCATTATTTATGCGCCATATATTTCTTTATTGTTTATTATTACCTTTCAAGTTGCCTCACCTATACGTTCGTTTATACAATTTTGAAAATTCTTTCTTTTCTGGGCTCGCTCCTTGGAATTCATCATTCCACCACGCACCACCAGTCATTCTTCCCACAAGCAGAGTATCACAGACTTTAGACGCACTATCAAAAATGACTTCCCAGATCATATTTAATGCGCCGTCTATATCTTCATTGTTCCTTAGCGTCTTCCAAGTCGTCTCAAGTATACGTTCGTTTATCTATTTTTTAAAATTCTTTCTTTTCTTGGGCGGCGGCTCGGATTTTATGATTACACGATGCAACACTAGACATTCTACTTACAACCGCAGTACCACACACTTTAGTCGTACTATGAAAAATAGCATTTCGGATCATATTTGATGTGCCGTCTATAATTTTATTGTTTATTAGCGCCTTCCAAGTTGCCTCACCTATACGTTCGCCTTCCAATTTGGAAATTCTTTCTTTTCTTAGGTAGGCTGCTTGGATTTTATCATTCCACCGCGCAACACCAGATATTCTTCCTACAACCGCAGTACCACATACTGAACTTAAAATATTAATTAAAATCCATATACATTTTGGAAGTTCTATAAAATCCTTTGCGCTCCTCTAAAATTCATTAAAATACCTTATTAAGAGCCTTCAAAATTCTTTAGAATTACTGAATTCCTTTGAAAACTTATAAAATCATGTAAAGTGCATTGAAATTTTAAAGAACTTTTGAAATATTTGGAAATTTCGTAAATCTTCTGAAATTAGTATAAATAAAATAAATCGATAAACTTAAAAATTTAAAACGATTTTGTGAGTAATAGTAATTTAAAAATTGTGAAAAAACTTTATTTTAATAGCGCGAATATTGGTTCTCACGCTTTGCGCTCGATATTATATTTATCTCGCGCTTCGCGTTCGATACTGTATTTACTTCTCCCTACGCCCTCGATGTTTGTGCAAGGACTTTTGAAAACTAAAGGTGAAAGCATCGACAAAAGTAATTTAGTGATTGTGAATTCTCTTTTGTTAAAGCTCTTTCGGCTTTAACGAACATATTCTCATCACATATCTCGCACTCCGCACTTGAGTTTATCCCTGGTATACTAAGCAGCCTTACCGTTTTTTAACTTCTAAATTATGTCCGTAACCTCAGTGACTCAGACTTTGTTAATTGAATTTTCTACCGCATCGTGTTCTACATCGCAGTTGTGGTGCCCTATTGCTTCAGCTTCTAATAATTGGTTAAATGCATTTGTTTATTTATAATATGCAATTGAACATTTCTGCATCGTTTGCCTAACATATTATTCTTTCGTAAACTACTTATGAAAAATTTATGAAAATTTTAGGTGATGGTGAAAAATAAGTGCAATTAATAATAATATTTTTAAAAGAGTGCTATTTGTTATTGTTACTAATTTATATATACATGGAATTATTGCATCTGCACTTTCATAACAGAAATATTTCTAAACATATTATAATAAAATTCCTACTTATGTTTTTTTCTCATAGAAAAAATATTTTTTGTATTACGCTAATTGCTAAAAAGATTTAATGCATTAACATTTACTGTATAATTTACCTAAAATTTAATAAAGAGTAAAATGTTTTTGGAAAGAGGGTTTTCCATAAAGCACATACAGAAGTTTTAATTAAACTCTATAACAATTTTTATTTACTGATTTGATTATTTATTTATTATTATCAATAATAATAAAATCAATAATATCAAAACGTAGATTGTGACATTTTTAATATAAATTGTTATTAAAAATAAGTTAAAGCTTCACCTGGTGTCTCGTATCCAGTTTTTGAATCAGTTTTAAATAATTTTTGGATAATTTTAGTGAAAAAGCGTATCTGTTACATGTAAAAATGATAATTTAAAAAAAAAAAAATTTTTCACGATGAAGTACATTTAAGACATTTGTTGAAATTAATTTTTATTTACAGTATATGTTATTTATGATTAATGATCAAACAATTTAATTAAGTTAGGAGAAAAAAACATTTATTGACATTTTTTTACATAAAAATGTTTATAAATACAGTAAATGTTAAATTATGCTAATAATTTGTTATAAATTATAACTCTTATTAAAAATCTGAGCAATTAGCGTAAAAAAAATTTCGTAATAGAAAAAAACATTATTAAAATTTTGTATATACAAATAGTATATAATCATTACAATAATCGAACGTTGCAAATGAAAAAATGCATTTTTCTCAAAAAATTGTTGAACTTGACTTAATACTAAGGAGTAGATGGTTTTCCAATGATTAATTTTAATTTCCCTTTTAACGTAAAAAATTTTAGGCTCTCTTGGGAAATTTATACTCATGCTCACTTTTTTACATTCTCGTCCTAATAAAAAGAAATTGGTTTTATTTTTAATTTGACTCAGTCGAATTGACCTTAAGAACATGGAAACAATTTTGTCGATACAATTTTTTCGATAAGGCACATATTTTTGTTTCAACCGTCAAAAATGCTATTAAAAATATTTTAAAACCCATTTTTCGCTAAAGCTTTGCAAGATAAGAAAAATGATTAATTGTTATAATTTTTTATCTGAAAAAAGCCTAAAAATATGTTTTTAGACATTTTTTCATAGAATACTCAGTTTTTGTTTTAATCGTACAAAATAACATTGGGAATTTAAAAAAAATTAAATTTTTTGAAAAAACTGAATAAACAAAAGTTTTTTTACCCAAAAGAGATACAAATTTTTTATCAAGCATTTTTCAACGTGGTGCGTAGTTTTTGTTTCAATTATAAAAAACAACATTAAGATTTTTTAAATTAGGTTTTAGAAAAACCAAAACAAGATTCGACAGAAATGAATAAACAGATTTTATGCACCCAAAAGAGATCTACAAATTTGTTTTACAATAATTTTTTTTATGGGCGCGTACTTTTTGTTTGGGATCTAAAAAAATACATTAAAAAGGAAAAAAAAAATATCGACAAATTTGTTATAAATCATTTTTTGATAAGACGCGTAGTTTCTGTTTTAGTCGTCAAAAATAAAGTTAAAAAAGAAACAGATTCCATGTTTAGAAAAAAGACCCAAGGTACACTAAGATATATAATAACAAAATTTATTGCCTCTATTACATATAAAAATTTTTTTTTGACCTTTTTTCCCCACGAGACGCGTGAAGAGAAAGCGTTCGTTAAAGCTCGAAGAGCTTTATCAAAAGAGAATTCACATTAACTAAATTTCAGTTGGCGAATGGCTTCGCGCCACAGGCTGATATTTTTAGATAGAATTATTAAATCTATAGTTGGGAAGTTCATACAGAAATTAAAAGGTAATTATGAATATGACTCACCTCGCAAAAAACGTGCGGTGCTAACCGAGGCGAAAAACTGCCTATGATTATCCTTGTGTCTAAGTCCTGTAAACATATAATTAAAAAATAAAGTTATTTAATTTGATTTAGCAAGTGTAGAAAACTACAAAAGTTCCGAATAAAATTTTAATTAAAAAAAAAATGTTTTGAAACAGTGAGAAAAGAGTTAAATATTTTAACTTTCTACTCAGGCACTCATTAAAAATTTTAATTTTTTAAATTTTCAAACTCTTTTCCCTTGAGTTTCTTCCCTTTGGTGAAAAGTACTGCCAATTATTTTATTTTATTTAAAAAAAAGTTCGGTTGTGCATGTTGTATTTCAAATGAGTTCTAATGAAAGAGAATTCAAAAGAATTCAATAAAATTGATATGAATATAACCTGGATTTAAACAAATTCAGGATACACGTATAAGAATTTAATTCATTCAGTAACTCAAATAAATTCAATAGAATTTAAGTGTATTGACAAAAATAAAAAAAACTGATGCATTAAATAAAATTCGAGTGAATTTAGAGGAATATAAGGGAATTTAGAAGCATTTGTAGAAAGTTATAAAAATTTATTGTGAATTAAAAAAAATGCAAGCAAATTAAAAACCATAAAATTTATGATCAATATTGAGTAAGATCATATAAGGTTTAAAATAAATTCAGAAAAATTTAAGGAAATTCAAAACAATTTACTGGAATGCCTAAGAATTCCAGATGAGTGTAATATTTAATATTTAATTTAATATTAAATATACTCCACAAAATTTAAAAGAATTCAGAATAATTAATAAAAATTTAGGACGAATTCCAAAAGATTTTAAAGAATTACAAAAAATTACAATAATCATAAAATATTTAACAGATTTTAGTAAAAGTGGACTGCATTCAGGAGAATTCAAAAGAATTAAAAAAAATTCGTTGAAATTGGTAGAAATCCAAGATGAATTAAAAATAATTTAGAATAAATTTAATAAGAACAAAATTTTAAAAAAATTGAAAAATTCAAGGAAAATTCTTAAAATATTAAGAGATTTTATAATAATTTAAAATTATAAACAAAATTCATTGATTAAATTGACGTTAGAGTGAATTAAAAAAATTAAAAAGAATTTTATTATATGCCTGAGAATTCAAGATGAGTTTTGTGGACATCAAGGCAAATGAAAAAAAAAGCTAAAATAAAAAAATTCTAAATACATTTATTGATGTAGAATTGAAAGAATTGGACAGAATTACAGTGAATTTAAAAGGATTTAAAATAGTTCAGGATACATTATTTAGAATTCATGGCGAATTACAAATTAGTTCAAATAAGTTCGGAACAAATTTTTTATTACAGAAAAATTAATTGTTTTCAGTAAAGCCTGTTAAAAATTCAAGGTGAATTCAAAGGAATTAAGAGTTAATCAAAAATAATTCAGGTGGATGCTAAAAACGTTTTTAAATATAAGATAAATCCATTGGATGATGTGATTTTTTTGTTGGCTGTTTTAAAATCTATATTTATTTAATTCGTTAATAAATAACAAAAATCTTTTTAGAGACGAAAAAATTGCTTAGCCTTAAATTGGCATTTATTTAAAATCGTGACTTAAATAAACTTATTTTCGAGCCTAAAAGGGCCTAACGACATCACCAAACAATTTTTTAAAATAAAAGAACATTTATCGCAGTACATTTTTTTAGCAAAATGGTGAAACCTTAGGGCTAGTGTTTGCAAAATTTAAAATTATATTTGTCACCTTATTTCTTACATTATCCCATAGTTTTCAGTTCATTAAAATTTAATTTTACGGGGAAACAATAAATTTTCGACTTAAGGGAGAGTGATTTATGGAGTGATACTTTGACTTAAATCCCCTATAAGTTATCGTCTAATTGTGATTTTGATGTCTGATTTTTTTAAGGTGAAGCTTACATTTTTAGGGAACATACTTTATTACTCCGACCCGCTTTTTTAATTATTTAATTATTTTATACTTAATTAATTGATAGATTTTCTATTTCAGCTAGCGTACCCCATATCCTAGGGTACGCTAAACCTCATATTACTGCCGTTTATTTAAACAATATGAACATTGTAATATAACAATTATATAACATAATATTTCTTGAACATATAATGTAAAAAAGAAAATTTTTAAGTATTTTTAAGTAATTGTTCAATTTTAACTAAAAACATTTGAACCAGTATACGCCAAAACTGGTTTTTCATAATTACTCTTTTCACGCTTATTTTAAAACAGATATTTCTTAAAATGACTATTTTTCTAAACAGAGAAACCTATTTTATGTAAAAATCTAAAATGCAAATTTAAAAATGCAGGCGTTATTTTTGATTGACATTGTGCCCCGCACTGACACCATACCCCACTCTCCTACTAAAAAGATAAAAGTTTGCTTATTTGATAGAATTTTTACAGTGTTCTTCGCCTCTTCCAGAAGTAAAATTTAATGAGAAAGAAGATCAACATTTAAGTTTTTCATCACTAAAAGTACCTTTTACCTTACCTTGAGGGTTCGTAGCTGTTCCTTATAATCATTTTCAGCGAACGTTATCGTAGCAGTGCACGTGATGTTTGCTTGTTCCAATTCCGTGACCAGATCGTTCACTGCCTGTAACATAAAGCCAGAATCATAAATAAAAACAGACTTCACGCTCTTTTTCCTATTCCCTTATTCACCCCTTTTAGAGAATTCCTCTTTTTCCTCTGTTTTCATAAAACTTCCCCTTTTAGAATTTCGTAGACCCCGATAAAAACCATTATAGTTCCAATCAGATTTCCATCCGTTGTCCTCTTTCCTAAGAAATTAAAGCGTGGGAAGTGGAGGGACGAGACATATGTGATATTAGAGGAAGTAGACGAAATGAGGGTGAGGAAAGGTTAAAATTAGGGAAAAATAGGGATGGGGAAGTAGAAAACACGAAGATAAAGAAAGTAGGAAAATTGAGGGAAAATAAATGAATAGGAAGTAGGGGGTATGAGGTAATACAAGAATAGGAAAAGTAGGGGGTGTAATGAAATAGGAACTATTGAAATTAAGAGGAAAGCCACTAGGTAAAGTTCTTGGAGATGCAGGGATAGGGTAGGCGAGGTACGGTGTGGTGGGAAATAGTGGAAGTAGGGCAGTATAAATAAGGTTAAAATAGAGGAAGTTAAAAGAAAGGAAGTAAAGGAAATTAAAGGAGGGGTTATCAGGATAGAAGAAGTATCAGAAGAGAGGAAAGGGGATACGAATGGAAATGAAGGGGGAGTAGGGGTACTAAGTGCATTGAGAATGAGGCTAAATAAGAGAAGTACAGAAATAAAAGAAAATAAGTGAAGGGGTGTGTGTGGGTAGTCTATCAGAGGAAACGAAAGAGGGTCAGTGAGGGGTAGCGATGGATAGTGAGAGGAGGGTAAGTGAAGAAAAATGAAGAAAGTGGGGACGGGAAATAGGAAAAGAAAGGGGAAATTATGGTAGGAAAAGTAACGAGAGGAAAGCTAGTGATTTACTGGATATTTAACGAAACTAAGGGAAGTGGAACTAGTGGAAGTAAGGAAAGGGGAATTATGGGAAATGAGGGGAAATTTATTTAACTCAAGTAATTTAGGCCTATAATATTAGTGATTCAATTTAATATTTAGTTTAATATAGCATCAACAACTATTTTATGTTGAAGGAATATGTTCCCCTATTAGTCCCCTATTTTTGTTTAAAAAAGCACCCTATTTTCCCTGTTTCAGGATCTTTCTGGGCTTTGAAGTCTGTGAAAAAGAATTTTACGAAGAGGCATGATTCGCATGGCAGAATCCAACTGGTGGCTTTATTCAGCCCATGCCTCAGTGACCTTTTGACTTGCAAAAGGAGAGCATGCTATATTCCCAGAAGGGAATGCAAAGCATTTCCGATGGTTAGGTCAGTAAGCCTTGTCAACTTAGAAGCTACGAATCTCGCCTACAGGAACTGAAACTCTTGATTTAAAAAGTATGATGGAAATTTTCGCTACAAATTTTTTGGGATTGCAAAATGCAAAGATAGTTTTTCGGAGGCTTTGGACTTCTTGAATTCTTGGGGATGGAAACAAACAGAGGTAACTTTGGGGATTGGGGAAGGAAAAGGTGCTTGTTGTGGTTTTCAGGGATAATTTTTTTGGAGATGGAGAAGGCAAGGGTAGTTTTTGGTATTCCTATGGATAATATTGGGGATTGGAAAAAGGAATAAGGGGTTTTTGGGGGTGCTTGAAGAGGCAGGAAATAGAAGGAATAGTTTGTGAGGTGTCCATGGATTATTTTTCAGAGGATAAAAAAAATTTGGTTTTTATGGTGTTCATGGACAGTTTCAGGGGGTTGGAATAGGAATTGGTTATTTTTCAGGTACAAAGGGATAATTTGCATAGGGTTGGAAAAGGCAGGGGTGTTTCCTGTATTGTCCATGGAAAATTGTTAGGGATTAAAAAAGGAAGAAGTAGTTTTTAGGGTGCCCATTAAGGTAGCTTAATAACACTATATTTTTAGAGGGAAACGATCCGCCCTATTCCGTTTCAAATCCAAAAAAAATTCCCTAATTTTTATTTTATATTTGATTTAAATTTTAACATAAATATAATAATTTTTTAGGGTGTGGGTAAATGTCACGGACAAGTGGAGAGGCTTGTAGAAAATTATCTCTTACGAGTTACTGAAAACTATCCTTAAAACTTAAAATTTTAACTCTTTATGAAATTGACCTTTTGAGCACTGTGTATTCGTATTGTAACATTTTTTAATTTAAATTAATAACAATTTTAATATTTTTATATTTATACTTCATTTATTTTACTCATATTACTTTATTTATATTGGTCTAGTAGAATATTTATCAACATTGGTTAATTAATTTTCAATTATTTAAGAAAATGGAATTTGTTAAAGTAATGTTTGTTTCAAAAATTCTTTTGTTTTATTAAAAATTATTAATATTTCTTTAGTGGAATAATGATCAATATTGGTTAATTAATATTAAATTATGTAAAAAAATTCCATTTGTTTAAAAAAACATGTTTCTTCTCTTAAAATTTGTCTAACTGGCAGTACATTATTATCAATAGCCTAAATTTTTTTAAAAATATTTTCCAATTGTATAAACAATAAATTATTATTTATTTTTAACAAACTTCAATTCGTTTAAGCAATAATTTTTCCAGAAAATGTGTACATTTTTCTGACAAATTTAAATAAATTTAAATAAGTTCTTTTAACAAATAGAACTTGGCTATATAAGTAACAATTAATAAATTAATGTTTTTAAAGATTCCACTAGAATAATTTTTAATAAAAATAAATAATGAAACTAGCCATTATTAATTGAAAATGAATGAACCGCTGTTAATAAATATTCCACTTGATAAATGATAATAATTTCTAGGGGACAAAACAAATTTTCAAAAAAAAATTATGTATACAAATTCGATTTCTTTAAATAATGGAAAATTAATTAAACAATATTGGTAAATAACTATTAGAATAGACCAATATAAATAACTTTGAGTCAAAAAAGACGAGAATACAGTGCTCAAAAGGTCGATATCATAAAGAATTGATACTTTTGGTTTTAATGGTAGTTTTCAAGGTCTCGTGGGGCCATCTTGAATCTTTTAAAAAATTTTGAATTTTAATTGTCATCATGTGCTTTCTAATAAATAAATCTACCTCTTGTAAGAACTTGACAAGATTTTGTTATTAATTGTGGAAATGGTAATTTTAGATTGAATTTGGTGGTCCGCCATTTTGTAAATGGTAAACAAAAATTTTCGCTAAATATATTTTTTTAAAACAGTCTATAGATCGTATTTGTACAGAGTCAAAGGGTTTCCATGGAATATAAAAAGGTTACCTGCATTTTAAAATTTACTGTACTTTTCCCCATGTAAATTGCGTGCAAATGTTTTAGTTTTTTTGGGCCACATGACAATATTAACCGATTTCGCTCAAATTTGGTCGAGAAAATTTTTTTGTCATTCTAAAAAAATAGGGGCGTAAGTCCAAGATGGATTAAAAATTGAAAAATAATGACCACCTTAGTGTCCATATATTATTTTCTTATGTTCTTGCTGAAAAAGGCAGGGGTGGTTTTCTCTGCCTACCGAAAATTTTTGGGAATTGGAAAAGGAAAATATGGTTTTTAGCATATCGTAAATATGCAAATGACCACGGATAATTTCAGGGGGTTGGAAAAGGCGTGGGTGATTTTTAAGTTACATAGGGATTATTTTTTGGGTGATGAAAAGGGAGGGTTGTTTTTTTTTGGTGCATAGGTGTAATTTTTGAGGGTTGGAAAAACCAGACCTGAGTTTTGGGGTACCTATTGAAAATTTTTAGCCATTGGAATAGGAAAATGTAGTTTTTCAGGTCGAAGATTTAATTTATAGGGGTTGGAAAAGTCAGACGGAGTTTTCAAGGTGACCTTGGATAATTTTGGGGCATTGGAAAAGAAATAGGTGATTTTTCATGTTCGTAGTGATAATTTTTGGGGTACGTCTATGGATAACACAGGATCACAAAATAGTTTTGGGAGTTTACTGGGATTCTAATAGGTACACTTTATATTTTGGGGGCGCTGAACACGAATCCATTCGCAGAATTAAGCCAGTACGTCAGGATTTGGAGTCACGTTAAAGAAATTGTTAAAAACCTGAAATTTCTGGATAAATTTCGTCCCCAAACCTATTAACACTAAAGTAACAAGTCTCAAACCCACAAACTAACAATCCCCAAACCGACAAACCCCAAACCCTTAACCAAAAAGCCCCCAAACCCACAAGCTTCATATCAACCATCCCACAAACCCCAAACACACTAGCTCCAAATCCACAAACTCTAAATACACAAGCTCCATATCCACAAACCTACAAACCCCAAACCTACAAACTCATAAGCCCCAAATTATCAAACCCCATACGCACCAATCCCAAATTATACAAATTTCTCAATTAGTATTATAAGATGTGAGGTATTTGGGTTTGTGGAATTGAGATTGGTGGGTTTGAGGTTTGTGAATTTGGGGTTTGTGAGTTTGTTATAGAATAAAATTTGGAGACTTGAGCTCATTCAATGTCAAGGTATATGAAGTTTTGAAGTCTGACTAAATCTTCCAATTTGGTCAAGTTCTTATCATACTATTCGATGCGTCCTCGCCTTTCACGATGATGTACTTCTTCAGCATGATTCCCCTTGCCTCTAACAATGATTTTCTTGTTTAAATCTCGATCAATTTTCATCCTTTCTTTTCGGAATAACGTGTCTTTTTTGTTTCAAACAATCTGTGAATAGAACTTTGTCTATGTGGTATTTTAGTATCACGTTCTAGGCTGCAGCAGTTATCAGCCATCATATTTTCATAAAGAACACCCTGGTATCTAAAAATTTTGATACAACATTTTTAAAACCTGTCTAAGCAGCGAGTTCAAGTGTTGTCTTTTTTATTTTGAAACTCTCCGTCATTTATAAGAGCCCTTATTTGAGGTCCATCCAAAACTCCCTCATTAATTCCTGCTTAAGATAGGTGTGGGAACTTGATGAAGAGATGATTGAAAGCATCAGTGTCATTGAATTTCATAGCATTAATAAATTGCTTGATGAGCCCAAGTTTAATGTGCAAAGCTGGTAAAAGTATCTTTGTAGTGTTTACTAATGGATCATACCATACATTCTTTTAATCTGGTGTTAAAGTTTGACGAGCTGTCCAAACTTATTTTACGTAATGGTAAGCACGATCACGACTATCCCATTCACACAAAAAACAAGGAAATTTAACAAATCCATTTTGGTGACCAAGTAGAATCGTTATGATCTTCAAGTCACCGCATATTTGGCAGTTATGTTCCGCACAATTTATTTTAGCGAACAGCAGTTAAAGATCACTGTATCTCTCTTTTAAACTTCTAGAATGTGCTACCGGATGACGCGCATACACATTTCCATTAAGCAATAATACTGCTTAAAAACTTTGTGAGGATGAATCAAAAAACAACCGCCAATCATGAGGTTTGTGATTGATGAAATCAAACTCAGAAATCAAACCTTTAATATCATTAAAAGAATACCTTAGTATTTTTGGTAAAAAGTCTTTTTTCTTTTAGCTTAGGTGTGAGAAACTCTGAGTTTTCTTTTAAAAGTCCTATATTTCTTACGAGATCATTAAGTTATTGTTGGTTGCACAATTTAGAAGTTTTTTTATTTTTGTCATCAAATTCTTTAAAATAAGATTCACCATCTGCACTATTTGTAGAAGCATGAGGTTCTCGAATTTCTTTATTCACTTCCGTGGATGCGTTTTGCTCTATTCCTCTGCCAACTGTGGCTTCAAGAATGTTTTCTCGAATTGGCATTGTAACAAAAGCGACAGAGGGATATAAAATATCAGATCTGTTTTTTGTATTAAATCCAATTGTAGAAACTAAACAGAAATAACAGTAATCGATATGATTCTTAGGTTGTCGCCAGATCACAGGAAGCCTAAAACGTTTCTTTGTTTTATCTCCCTTCTACCATTTACGAAGAAATCTCGGATTTGGTATCCAAGTCTTATCAAAATCATTTATAGCATTTGGATAGCTAGAGTTATGTATTGTTTTGTAATGATCTGTAAAAATCTTTCTGTTTATTTTTAAAATGAATTCTTCACAAACAAGACAAAACTCATTTAGACTATTTGGGCACATCGACATTTTTCTTCAAAAACAAATATTCTGATAAAAGATTTATGAGACAAGAATTTAAAGTGCTAAATAAAAAGCATATATTTTCCTAACTTGAGGACAAGTATTGCAATACAATTTAGCCTTTTACAAGAAAATTTAATATAAAATCAACAGAAAACACTAATTTACTATTTCAAATTATAACTTTTCCATAAAAATACAATTTTTGAAACTCGTACAAAGTACCGCTAGCAACGAAGACACCAATAAATAAGCATTAAGGATGATGAAGGAGATATTTCGGGTACCAATCGTGTACAAAACTACGAATCTTTTTGTCGTCTCGTGCACATTGCTTAACAAAACAGGAAAAAATTTCAATTAAAGAACTCAATAAGAACAAATAAATTATAATATTACGCGCAGATAAAGGCAACACAACAGTAATAATGAATAAAGAAAACTATAATAACAAAATTATGGACCTTCTAACTGACGATAAATACAAAAAACTTAAAAAGAACCCCAAAAAACAATATTTAGTAAAAAAAGCCCTTCTAAAAACATTTAACTTGACAGAGAAACAATATTTAAATTAATACCTACTAATCCCACGTCTTTAAGACTTTACGGACTCCCAAAAATCCACAAAAACAACATTCCACTCAGGCCGATCTTCAGCAAAACTCTGATACTCAAGTCCAAAACTCTTTTGACTTAATCAAAAAGATACAATAGATTCGCATTCAACCCCAAGACATCGTAGTGATTTTCGACGTAACATCTCTCTTTACGAAAGTACCAATCTTTGATACAATTGATATTATTAAATCTTTTGCAAAATTTCCCTCCGAACGCATACCTTTAATAGAGCACTGTCTCAATAATACTTACTTCTCTTTTAACAACCAACTCGATGAGCAAACCTCAGGAGCAGCAATGGGATCTCCAATCTCACCTGTAATAGCCAACATCTTTATGGAACTTCCAGAAACCAAAATCTTCAACCAATCCAAGCTTAAACCGGAATTTTGGTTCTGTTACGTGGACGATACTTTTGTCATCTGGCGACATGGAATTAATGAACTAAATAGGTTTTTTGATTTCATCAATCAATTACATCCTAATATCCAATTCACCATCGAAATTTAAAAAAACGGAAAATATACTTTCTTGGACGTACTAGTTTACAAAAAATCAGATAATACATTAGGACATGAAGTTTACAGAAAACCCATCCATACAAACATGCCTCCTCTCACCATCGCCCATCTCAAAAACAATCGGTCATCAATTCCCTTGTATACAGAGCTGTGTCCATAACAGATAAAGATAATTTACAAAAGGAATTACAAAACGCTAAACAAATCCTAATATAGAACGATTACACAATTAAACAAATTGATAAAGCAATAAGAAATACACCTAAGAAAACAATTCAAAAAAACCTAATAAAGAAAGAGAGAGAAAAACGACCATCATCCTACCCTACATCTAAGTTGTCACAGAACAAATAGGAAGAATTCTCAACAAACACAACATCGAAACCATATTTAAACCTCTCAGTGATCCAGGTGAATATAAAATCCCTTGTTCTTGTAGCAAAGAACTTGTTGGAGAAACCGGGAGAGCGGTGAGCCTACGTATAAAGGAACATGAGAGTAAAGTCAGACTAAAACATTTCACGCATTTAGCACTAGCTGAACATCACATCGAAACAGGACATAACATTTTTTTTTGATAAAACAACCGTCATCGCTAAAACACAAAATATTTTTCCAAGAAAACATAGAGAAGCAATCGAAATCTTAAAGCACCCTGATAACATCAATAGGGACAACGGTTATAATACCAATCCGATTTGGCTTTCCTTACTCCCGGATTTTTTAAATAATACTTGATTGGCCAATCAGGTGCGTCCTGTTCTCCATGGTGGGGTGCTCTGGCCAATCACAGCTATCGTAAATAGTACACATAAGGACAACATAACCTGATACCGCAGTTTCAGGTCAGCCCTGAAGAAGTGAACTGCAGTGTTCACGAAACGCCGGCAAAATTCATAGTTTTGTACACGATTGGAACCCGAAATATCTCCTTTATCAGAATGAATCATCCTGAAGTAATAAATCTATTATTAAGCATTAAGGATATTGCAGACCGTATATGATGCGCGAAATAAGTATAAATTTATTTCAAACTTGGGACATTACATCAGTAGAGTAAATGTAAAATCACAGGTGTCATTAAAGCTCAATTTATAGTAGAATATAAAAAGTCTATGTTATATTTCAAAAAAGTTACATTTACTGTAATTTTTTTCTTCGATATCTATAAGACAATCATACATTAGAAACAATAAAACGATTTCTGTATAAGACAAAGGGATTTTAGTTTAAAACAGCTTCCAGAACAAAATAGAACTTACTATGGCCACGACGTGGTTTTCTGGTAATGCTTAAATCAAGCTTAAAGCTAGAAACTAGAAGCTAGACTAAAGAGAGAAAGAAATGAGTGCGATGAGTGCGTTAAGAAAAGAGGGATATTGTGACAAAGAGAAGCAGGGAGAAAGATACGTTAGGATTTATGTTGGCTGAGAGAGTAAAAATAGGTGAGAAGGGTCGTTAGTAGTGCGAAAGATATAGGGCGAGAAAGAAATGCGGTGATGTGATGTGAAAATTCTTGGTCTGGTGTTTTTGAGCTTTTGGCTTGTGGGTTTGGGGCTTGCAGGTTTGAGGTTTGTGGGTTTGGGGATTGCGGGTTTGCGGTTTGTACGTTTGGGTTTTGTACGTTAGTGGATATGGAGCTGGTGGGTTTGTGGGTTGTGGGTTTGGGGGTTCGGGGTAGTTTTGAGTTTTGTACTTTGGTGGATATGGATCTTGTAGGTTTATGGTTTGTGGGTTGTGGGTTTGGGGGTTTAGGGTTTTTAGGTTTGTGGATATGGAGATTATTAATTTGGAGTTTGTGAGTTTGAAGCTTCTGAGTTTGGAGCTTCTTCGTTTGGTGTTTATGGGTTTGTTTATATGTAGCTTTTAGGTTTGTGGCTTGCTGTTTTGTGGATTTGAGGCTTGTTAATTTGGGGTTCGTATTTTTGGGGACGAAATTTATGCAGAAATTCCAGGGTTTTACACCATATTTTTGATTTTACCTCAAATCCGGACATGCTGGCCCAATTCTGCGAATGGATTCGTGTTCAACGACCCCAAAAACATAAAGTATATCTATTAGAATCCCAGTAGACTCCCAAAACCATTTTGTGGTCCTGTGTAATTTTTGGGAATTTAAAAACGCACATGTGTTTTAGCGATGCATGTAAATAATTTTTGGGGATTATGCAAGCTAAGGCTAGTTTCCAAGTTGCCTATGGATAATCCTTAGGGATGGAGGAAGAAAGAGTTGATTTCTGGGATGCTTATGAATAATTTTTGGTAATTAGGAAAAGCAAGGGCAGTTTAAAGGGTCCAAATAAATAACGCTTGGCGATTCGAAAAGGCAGGAGTGGTTTTTCGGGTAACTGTAGGTAATTCATCAGGGCTTTAAAAAGAAGTGGTGGTTTCAGGGTGCACAGGGTTAACTTTTGGGGTTAATTTTAAGTATGCTATGTGCAATTCTGAGGGCTGTGGAACGCAGGGGTGTTTTTCGGATCGCTTAGAAATGATTTTTAGGAATAAAAAAGCCAGGGATGGTTGTTGAGCTTTCTATTTATAATCTTCGGGGGTTGAAAAAAGACAATGTAGTTTTCGGGATGCCTAAGGATAATTTTTTTGGGGTTGAATACGACAGGGGTGATTTGTCATTGCAGTTGGATTTTTGGACCAAAATAATTATCAATATTAATATACTTAATATCTATTAATTGGAAATAATTTAAAAAATCCTAAATATTCATTAATATTCCACTACCATAGATATAATATAAAAAAATTGTCTTACCAAAGCATACATGTCCCCATTTTGTGAAAAAGCCGTGACTGTATCCCAACCAAAATGTTTGACGAGCGCTATTCTGGCCGGATTATGACTCGAGTCGGGAGCAACTGTTCGTATGAAAAGTGGAAATTCCGTTGGGTCTGAAAGAGCAGGTGCTGTTGACCCAAAAGAAACTTGAACGATATTCCAATAGGGAACAATTTTGGCTAAAGTCTCCGACACTTCAGAACATGCTGTACCAAGAAGAAGAGGCATTACATTATTTCTGTTGGACGAGTAGATTGCATGAAAAAAGCGATCCACTGCCACGCCTGGATCACACTGGAACAAAAAATTACATTTTTTTCTTAAATACGCACAAAATAAACTCACTCAAAGAATTTAAATCTCATGAATTACTATATAATAATTGCGTATTTTAGTTTGGTCTATGACACATTGTGACTTTTTAAAGCTCTTCGCCTTGGGTGATTGCTAGAGAGATTGATCAGCGAGTTGGGTTGAAACTGCGTTGCCGAACGAACGTGTTTTTTTAAATAAGCAACACGGGAATTGATCTGTTAATAATAATGATTGATCCCCTGATAATAAAAATATAAAAAATTTAAAAATCAATTATTATTTTATTTTTTTCAAATATTATATAGAAACTTTTTGTAAATCAATAATTATTTATTAATCATTTCAAATTCAAATTTTTTGAAATTTAGAAAAATATATTCAAAGATTTTGAATTGAAGAATTTCCAAATAAAAAAATTTTGCATCATGTAAAATTTTGAAAAAGAGAAATATTTAGAACTAAATAAAAAGAAATTGAATCATTTGAAATTCAAAGTTTTTCAGATTAAAAATTTTTGTTTCAAAAACTCTCAAAACTGAAAATCTTGGAAAATTAGACAATTTCATTATAAATGTGCTTTATTGTATCATTTCCAATTCTATGTATTCATAATTAAATAATTTTATTTATGAATGTGAATGTGAATTTCACGACTTATCAGGTTTTTTTAGATAATTATTTATTTAAAAATATTTAAAATAAAATAAAATAAAATTTTCAAATATTTATTTATTTATTATTTGTTTAATTGTTTATTTAAAACACTTAAAATACTCAAAATTTGTACGAAAAATTAGAATTTTAAATTACAATTTAAAAAAGATTTATAATTT